>CM017439.1:47558904-47810751 GCA_007726485.1 Eragrostis curvula
CGCGCGGATTCCCTTCCGCGTCCTTCTTGGTTTGGAGCGCGAGGGTGAAGAAGTACTTGAAAAGGTGGAAATGGGGGCGAATCTTCAAAAAACCTTCGCACAAGGCGACGAAGGCGGAGATGTGCTGGATGGAGTTGGGGTTGAGGTGCGGCAACTCCAACTTGTAGTGGTGAAGCAGGCCGCGGAGGAAGGGAAGAGGCGGCATGCCGAAGCCGCGCTCGTGGAAGGAGCGGAAGGAGACAATGTAGCCGTCCGGCGGCGATGGTGTCCTCTCCTCCCCGGGTACCAGCCACTCCCGCTCCGCGGTGAGAGGCATCAGGAGGCCGCGCGCAACCAGGGCATCGAGGTTCCCCTTGGTGCTGTTGGACCGGCTCCAATCCGCCATGGCGAATGTGGGCGAGGGACGCGGAGCGACGGCGAAACGAAGGGAGGTTGGAAAGCGAGCGAGGCGAGGAAGACGAAGCGGTTTGCGCAAAGGCGAGCGGCGGTGGATGCGAAAGGTCGCGAAAACCTGGTAAGACAAATGAGGTTGGGCTCATCCCCCTTTTTATAGTTATCGCGTTCACACGACGCATCGTTCCCCGCGCCTCCCCTGTTTCTCGATCTAACAGGTGCAGGTGCCTTAAAAACCGCCATCATGGCCCGCTCCACTACCACACGAAGACGGATCGTGGCCTCGATCCGCGCGGAAGGCGAACCGTCGCGTCTCCACGACGCACGATGACGGCCCAGGCGGGCTTGGAATCCCGGCCGGGCCCACAGGTAATAAAGGCTAGGGGCTGAAAACGCCCCGACGGCCCAGTTTCCGGCCCAGGAGTTCGAAGGCCGGCCCCGCGAAAGGGTTCGAACGGCCGCTCCAGGGCAAAACTAAGTGAGGGGCCACCAAAGAGGGGTCCCCAGCGACCGCAACCCGTACACCGTAGTACAATAGGCCTCTGACGGTAGCGTCCGAGTCCGAGTCTAAAAAACCTCGACCTTGATCTCCCATCGAGGGAGGGCATCGAGCCCACTAACTCCGAGTGAAAGGAGTCGGCGATCGAAAAAGGCAGGAACTCGGATCTTAATGAGGCCGACTCCAGCTAGTCTCAATCGGACCCCCGCGAAGGGCAAGCCGAGGCCTTCACTCGGACACACCCGTTTGCAGCTTAAACGAGCACCACGCATCGAACCATCGAGGAATGACGTGGCCGGCTCATGCGTGTCCCGTCTTGTCGTAAAGACGCGCGGGTACGGACGAAACAAAAAGACGAAACGACCCTCGGACGGATCCGCGCATCGAGCAAGGACTCGGGGGCTCGCATTCGCAAACAATGACCTACTGCGTGGTCTCGGGAAAACCTTTTTTGTCACCCTCGGCACAAGTAAACCACTTGTACCGAGGCTCGGGGGCTACACCCGGCGGGTGCGCTCGCGCGCACCCACCGGCAGGAGTAGTGCGAAAGTACCCTCGGACAGACAACGACAAGCCTCGACGGCGACCACGACCCCCGGCCGCCGCCCAGGCTCGGGGGCTACTGACGGATACCCAAATCAGGGTATCCTGATCTAGGATGCTTAATTCTGCTAATCGTCTCAGCTTAATTATGTAGGGCCCACGGGAACAGGCACACGACAACAGAGCGCTCGAGGGGCCCACGGCCGACCCCGAGGGCACATACAAGTTCCGCCTCGTCCGACCCCGAGTCGGCCGGGGCCCGCGACTTCCGCCCCGCCCGACCCCGAGTTGGGTGGGGTCCACAGACTCCGCCTCGCCCGACCCCCAGTCGGGCGGGCCCCGAACTCCGCCTCGTCCGACCCCGAGTCGGCCGGGGCCCACAACTTCCGCCCCGCCCGACCCCCAGTCGGGCGGGCCCCGAACTCCGCCTCGCCCGACTCCCAGTCGGGCGGGCCCACAAGCCGCGCTTCGCCCGACCCCGAGTTGGGAGACTTCGTCGAGAAGATTTTCCTCTGGCAAGGAGGACAGGCATTTACGACGAGTAGCTGGGGAGCCTTAACTCTACCCAGCAACTCATCTACTTGCAGGCACGCGATCTGACCTGCACAGTGACATCCGTCCCATCTCACAGCGCCGCCTGACACCTCGAGTACAGCAGTGGGATGGCTACGGCATCATCATCACCCTGAACAGGGACGAAGACCGGACCGGCGACAAGACGGTCGCGACAGTCTGGGTTGACATCTCGACCACCTGCCCGGCGACCGGGCTGACAGGACGCCGCCTGACTAGAGCCACAGTAGCGGATAGGGATCAGACTAGTGCGGCGCGTAGCTGCGCTGCCCACAACTCGAAAACCCCGTTCTCATTTGTAAACCGGCTCACTCCTTGATTATAAAAGGAGAGCTTGGTGCATGAGGAGGAGAGGATCGATAGATACAACGCAGACAGACATAGAGATACACACGAAGAGGCTTGGAGTCTTTCTCCTCCCTCGTCAACACTTGTAGCTCCCCTCTGCAAGTCGAAACACGAACCACCCACGAACTGGACGTAGGGCATCGATTGCCTGAACCAGTATAAACCTTGCCTCTCTCGCAAAACCCTCGCCATCATAAAAGATTGTTAGGCGCCGTAGTTACAAATTTACTTGTCGGCCGGTTTCTTAACACCGACACATGTCATGTATCAAGTCATGGATTACATATTTACCACGAACTTGTTGAAAGAAGGACCGATTAACAAGGTCTTGAAAGTACTGAGAGCCAATATCTAGAAGCGAAATGTTACCTTGAGGTACCACAAAACCTTCAGCAACCCAAATTTCAGATACATGGTCCTTGTCAATTTGATGATCTTTTGGGTATGTAGCACAAAATGAGAAGCATCTCTTCAAATGGAAAGGTAGATACATGTAGCTTAACCTAAGAGCGGGCAAAATTTCGGTCACCTCTTGCCCAAGTTCCCATAGTTCATTTGATAGTATATTATTCCAATGCCTAGTGTCAGGGTTCATTGCTAGGAGCCGTCCAAGGGTTTTGGCGGCTAAAGGAGAACCTCTCAACTTTGGAAGTATTGCATTACAAATGCTCTCCAACTCAGGTTCAATATCAGAAACATCAAAACCAAACACACAATGTTTGAAGAAATCCAAGAAGATATCATCCCTCAAACCCCCTAGTGGAAAAGGTTCCATCGTGCACACTAGATCAACGACCTTTTGAGACCTAGTAGTGACGAGAATCTTACTTCCCTGAAGTGCGTTTTTGAAAGGTGCACAAAACCTCTTCCAACATTGCCCGTTTTCTTTCAAGGCATCATCCCACATATCATCAAGTACAATTAGGAACCTTTTCTGTTTCATGATACCTGCCAGAATACGCTGAAGATGATCCAAATTGTCAGCCTCTGTCTTTCCTCCAGATGCCTGTATGGCCTCTTTAGTTAACCTTTTCGCACCAAAGTCATCAGAGACACAAATCCAGATTATCTGATCAAAGTGACATTTCACCTGTGGATGATTGCAAATATTTTGGGCCAAAGTAGTCTTTCCAATACCTCCGATTCCAACTATAGACAAAACAGGAATACTTACTATTGTTGGTTGGTTAATAGTTTTTTTCCTACGTTTGGGACCAGCAGGCACATCAAGCAATTTAATTATTTTCTTCAATTCCTCCTTACGGCCATATACTTCTTCCTCAGTGAGCAAAGAAGTAGTCTCTGGTCTCACTGATTTGTCAAACCGCAGAATTGAATGATGCTAGCCCATCTTCTCGAGCTGGCTAGAAAGATGTTCTAGCCTTCTCCGAGTATCAATTACACTGTTGGAGGAGCCTCCAGTGACACGGTTTAAGAAGTTAATGACAGAAGATAGCTGGGTATTGTCTTCTATTGTTACCTTCTGCTCATATCATCTAAACTCATCCAGGAGGTCCTCCGCATCATACACTGCATCTTTGAGCTTTGAAAGGAGGTCATCTACACCGGGTTCATGGATCTTCCACTCCGCTCGATCAATGAGGTTGTACATCGCTGGTAGAGAATCACTAAGGTATTGAAGATCCCTATGCAACCGTAGCACGTCATCTTCTTTAAATTTACTTTGAAACTGCTGCACGACACCATCTTCTTGTGGCTTGTTTGTTCCTTTCCATTTGTGGTATATAGATCTGGCAGTTTGGAAAAAATTTACACACTCGTTGAGGCCACTAATGATTTTTATGGGACACGTATCCATATCGCCTGGATTCTCAAGATTCCATTTCGTCCTTTGTCCTGGAAAATCATGAAAGTATGTATATTGAGTATTAGGGACATTTTTGTTTTACATAATGAGTACTAGGGACATATCGGATGTATATCATCTGGTCAGATGAACGTAAAAGTAAATAGGCTTAGCTGAGCATGTTAGGGATTACTGTTTTTCTTAGATTAGTACTAATTTCAGTTTAATTTGAGCTACCCGAAACAGTCGCACATAGAAATTAGGAGATAAAATTGGAGAATAAAGTCAATCTTAGATAATAAATTCCCCCCAAATGTGCCCCAGTCATTTCGGTGTCGTCGTATCTCGTGGCATTAGCTGCCGCGTGTGGACACTGGCTTAACTCTCCTCACTAGCCGTCGATGAGATGCCGCACTGCGTGAACCACAACATTGTTGATTGTGCTAATAATCATGGCTGTCCCATACGTGCGTTGCGCCTTACGGGTTTGAGTCGACCTCTATAAATAACGGTTCGAATGTCTCGGCTGGGTATATATATTGTAAACTTCTGTATCGATTTGATATCAATCGAGTTCACGTAATAATTGCTTACAATGTGAAAAAAATTCACATTATGTGTGATATTTTTCTCTTTCACAGCAGGCTAACGTTATATCTAAACCTTGGAAAAATGAGTTATTACCAGAGTCAACGGGAAGAGAAGTAAAACTGAGGATCGGTGAGGTAAGGGTGTGTTCGGCGTTTTAGAGTCTAAAATTTAGAGGGATTTAAACACAAAGAATCTTGTCTTAAATAAAGTTTAATTACAAAACTAACTGCAGAACCCCCCCTCTAAATCGCAAGACGAATTTAACGAGGGTAGTTAAGCCGTGATTAGACGATATTTACTGTAGCATCACTGTAGCAAAACATAGATTAATTAGGCTCATTAGATTCGTCTCGTAAAGATGTACCCATCTGTAAAAAGGTTTTATCATTAGACTTTATTTAATACTCCTAAATAATAAGATTCTCTTTAGAGTTAAATTTTAGAGGGGTCTAAACGGTGAAACGAACACACCCTAAGTCAGTTGCTCTCAATTTTCGTGCCGTCTGCCATTAGTGATCCTCTGCAAATCGCCTGGAGGAGCTGGCCTTAGCTTTTGATGCTCGATGATAGTGTTGCAGGATGGGCCAGACCAGATTAGTAAACCATCTGCAGGTTGAAAAGTAAGAAAACGCGAAAAAAACTGATAAAAAAAAAGAGTAAATCTAAGGTAATCGGGCTAATCAGCCTACAGGTTTGATCGGCAGCTCTCCTACAGCCTAGGGGGACGTTTCCAGTGGTCGAGGCAAATCAGGAGCAGAGGTTCTGCAAAACCGAACAAACCATTTGTCAGAGGACCCTTTCAACAACAACAACAACAAAAAAAAAAAAAATGAGGCTTAAGATGTTGCCGACCAGATTTTACAATTTTTATAGGTAAATAACTACTCTTTCCACTGGAAAACTCCAAGTAAAGAAAAATTAATCAGTAGAATTGTTTATACAGAGATTGACGTACGGAAAATAGAAATAGACTGAGGATTGGTGACATATTTTACATGCTTCCGCTGCCTGCCGTCGCTGGTCCTCTTCAGCTTCAGCCTTGAGGTGCTTGATTTCTTACAAGGATCTGACGGCGGATTACGAGCGATCCTCTGTTTTATCTGGAGGTAAATCAGTTACACCAAACAAAGGCGATAGGAAAGCAGAAGAGAACAGAGGGACAAGTTCGGCTTACACTGCTGGTTTGTGAAAGGATCGATCAATCGGAGCGGATCTGCTTGTAGCTTATGCTTTCGCTCTCCTCAAAGTTCCTTTTCATTCTGCTACTATTCCCCCAATCTTCACCTTCCTGCAGATCTACACCATAGCCCGGCGTTCAGATCCTCTGAATTGCCGGTCAAAATTCAGAGGACAGACTGTAGCCGGAATTACTCCCTTTCTTCACCGTCTGATCTAGAGCATATGGTTCAGATTGAACGCTACAGTACAAATGCTACAGTCCAGAAATTCGTAACAGTAACCCGGATCACTGTTTAAACAGTACTTGCTCCAGTAGTAATTCAGAGACCTGTGCTCTCCCTCACACAAAATACTGTAGCGTTTTACATTTCTCTGAATTGTTAACGCTACTGCAGAGGATCCAAACCCGATAGCCCGATCCATAAAATCAGTAAGCCACTATGCACGGGCTGTTCACAAGGAAAGACCACAAAAAAGCGAGGGGACAAATTCTCGGCTGTTTCCGATTTCTTACCTCTTGGGCCGAGCCCAGCCGAATCAAACCCAACCCAAACTACGCATCATCCTTCTGCCGGGGCAATCCAGCATTTGCCCCCCTTCCCAATGGCGAGTAGCCATTTACCCCCCTTCCCAATGGCTTCTAACTTTTACCCTTTTTAGCAATGGTTGGTCCAATATTTGCCCTCTATATACCTAATAACATATTTTAGATGTCAGCTCAGATTTCTTAACTTTATTACCATCTCACCTCTTAACGAAATGACCTTGTTGTCCCTGGACAAAATGACCTTCGTGCCCCTGCTCATTCAGATAAGGTTAGTCGCTGGCTTGTCCACTCCTTACGCACCCGTTCGAGACGCGCGTCCCGACCGGCCGCTAGGGCGAGGCGACGGCGACGAATCCGGCCGTCCCCATCGTCTCCGACGCGGTGCGGCGGCTCCGACCGAGGTACGCGCACGTCCTCTCTCTCTCACCGTAGTCGTAGCCATGGCCGACTTCCTTTCCCCGTCCTCGCGTACCTTGCGCTAACCCTAACCCTAACCCCAGGTCGGCGGCGGAGCTGAAATCCGGTCGGGACACGCGGCGGGTGCGGCATGGCTCCGAAGTTTGGTTGTCCGGAAGGGTGAGTAGTTCGATTTGCTTCTCGATTCCTTGTAGTTGGCCCCCCTTGTAGTTGATTTCCTTCCATTTCACGGTTCTTTTACTTTGCCGCGACTTGTTGAACCGTGTCTGATTTCATGTTCATGTCCCCACGGCATGATGGATCCATGGTTGGCATATGAAGTGTGCACCAGGGTGGAGAGGAATGGAGAATGGGGAGCATCGCATGAGTGGTATATTGAAGGCGTGCCGTCGTTGGAGCAGCTTGAGGATCAGTTTGGGCAGAGAGAAGCACTTGGCAGTGACGAAGAAGTGGTTTTCCTCGGATTTGATAAGGATAAGATGGAGATGGTTATGCTCCAGAACAACATTGAGGTACGAATGTTGTTTGATGACTATGATGAGACCAGGTATGTGGTGCTACATGCCGATATCAAGCGTAAAGGCTTCAAGAAAAAGCTCCTCGAGAAGGAGAGGGCAGAGAGGCTAAAGGAAATTCGGAAGGAGCTGGATGAAGAATTCAGGAAGAAGGGGCTGGAGCCAATTAGGAGGAGGAGAAAGAAATCTGAGAAGATGAGAGATACCAAGGCAAAGAAGGCACCGGCGGCAGCAGCTAGGAAGAAGGCTACAAGACCCCCAGCAGTAGCAGGTACAAGGAAGAAGCCTACAAAAGTACCAGCACCGGCAGCAGCAGCAGCAGCGAGGAAGAAGCCTACAAATGCACCACCACCATCTCCACCACAATATGATAGTCCAGCAGCTCCTCCACCGCAATTTTATGCAACACCACAATATGATAGCCCAGCAGCTCCTCCACCGCAATTTTATGCAACACCACAATATGATAGTCCAGCAGATTATGATGGTCCAGCAGCAACATATGAAGATGCAGAAATTGCATATGAGCACTACGAATCTGATGTACCTCCACCACCAGATTTTGTAGCCGCTGAGGCAGCATTTCCTTTACCACCCCCATATGCTGCACGATGTGTGCCTGTTGTGCAGGTTTTTTGTCGCATTTTGTCAAGTATGGCTGGAGAGCCATTTGGCATCCCACCCACCCCTCCACCCCCTGCTCCTGACCCTTGTCAACCAACTAGAGAAGCATCTTCTTCACATACCCCAGGGTCAATGACGGGCGGGACCACACTAAGTCAGCCAACGTCAATGACGGGCGGGACCGGCGGGCCCGCAGGTGGATCACGGGCCAACTGCTAGCCGGCGGTGACTCGGCCTCTTTGTGGCCCGGCAAACACGGCCCAGCGACAGGTTCCGGCAGGTGGAGGTGGCGGCGGATTATGAGCCGTTTCGGGCCACTGATTATTTCGGCCCCTTGCACCCCTGCGGCCGCGGCCGAAAGCGTAAAAACGCGAGCCGCCTCGCGATGTTTAGTCCCACATCGCCTGCCCAGCGCGCGCCGCACCTGGTTAAAAGCGGAGTGGACAAGAACCGCTTGAATTTACTTGATCTCTCCCCACTGTGTGACCTGCGACTCTGCCTCACCGAAACTCTGTGCGGGCCGTCCTTTGCTTATTGGGCTGCTTGTAGTGCTGGTGGTGATCGGACTTGCCTGATCGATTCCGCACTCGCAGCCCACTGTTCGGTCCGCACAAAACAAATTTTTACCATTTTTTTCCCTATGATAAATTAATTTTTGGCCTTTTGTCCCAGTCACTACTACATTAACATTCATGCAACACAAATAATGCACAGAAAGAACACAAGCACGGCAGAAAATTAAATCTTCACAACATATCCAACAAAAACACAATCTAAGATCACAACTTGGGAAAACATCCAAAGTTCACATCACAGCCAACATTACAAGTTCAGTGTTCAAACAGATACAACTATGTCAGAACTTCAGAGGCATAATACACTGCCACAACTGCTCCATACTACTACAGTCAGGATCAACAACAACTAACTGCTTACAAACAGATCTGTCTACAGGGCCTGCCAGACCAGGAACACGATCATGAAGAATTGAAGCAGAATTATGATATCCTTCCAGAAGGAGCTCAAAACCATCATCTTGACCGCCGGCTTCTTAGTTTTCACATCAGGGTGGACAGTACACTGCGCTTGCGAGCTGCACGAACCACCAGCAGCCGTTGGGCCACAAAGCTGGTTCATGTCACTTGGGGATGGAGGGTTGAACTCAAGAAAAGCTGCTTCAGCCTCCGCTCTTGTATCGTACGAGCTGAGGCAGCCAAATGGAAAGCCATCGCATTGCAATTTTGCAAGTGCATAGCTGTTGTAGATTCCTGGCTTACGGCCACGGAACACAACATACCAGCCACAAGCCATGGCTCTACCTGCAGCAAAGAACAATGCACAAGCGACCATAATGAGTAATCAAAGTTCATTTCACTTCTCCACGAACAAAAACAGCAGATAACATCACATCACAGCAACATCACAGCATGAACATGAAGGAATCGAATCTAATTTCAAGAACAGACCTAACACAGCGATCGCAATTTCCCCCAAAGACAGCTACTTCAGATCTAAAATCCGCAGATCACAGACAAGGAAGGAAGAGGGGGAGCGGTGTGATGTACCGGCGCAGATGCGAGAACCCATGACCACTGAGGCAGGCGGCGACGAGTCGGAGACCGCGGCGACGAGTCGGAGACGGCGGCGACGAGAGCGACCTGGGGTTAGGGTTAGGGCTGACGAGGATGGGAAAGGAAGGCGGCTATGGCTACGAGGAAGGGGAGAGAGGTCGGCGGGCGTACCTTGGTCGGAGCCGCCGTAGCTTGTCGGAGACGGTGGGCACGGCCGGAATCGCCGCGGCAGGAGGCGCGCCCTCGCGTCTCAACGGGAGCGGATAAGACCGACCCAGCAGCAGCTCTCTTTGTCTTCATGCAGGCAGGGGTAAGAATGTCAACTTCTTTTTTCAGACAAGGGTAAGATGGTAATTTCGTCAAGAGGTAATAGGGTAGTAAAAATAATAAATCTGAGTTATCATCTAAATTTTGATGATTAGTGATGATGATTAGTGATGTAGAGGGCAAATATTAGACCAATCATTGGTAAAGAGGGTAAAAGTTAGAAGCCATTGGAAAGGGGGGCAAATGGCCACTAGCCATTACGAAGGGGGGCAATTCCTGAATAGGGCCTCCTTCTGCCCGAACAGTCGCGCCGCCACGAAATCTTGCGCTTGCGAGCCAGCGAGGAAGAAGGCGGCGGCGCCGGCGGCGAGTAGAGAAGAGAAGGGACGAGATGCTCAAGTTCCTGTCCAAGGTGGTGGTGGAGTACTGCCCGCTGGACCCGCGCAAGGCGGCGGCGGTGGAGCTCCTGGCGCAGTGCAACGGCCGCAAGGCCAAGGACTCCAACCCGGCCTGCTCCGTCGAGCTGCGGCGCCTCCCATCGCCGCCCGCCGCCGAGGAACCCAAGAAGCCGCAGCTCCCGCCCCCGCGCGTCCTCGTCACCTACCTCAACGGCGCAGAGGAGTCATTCGTCGCCGCTGACGGCGCCACCGCGCAGGGCATCCGGGAGCAGATCCTCGCCCGCGGCCGGCTCATCGAGACCGAGCAGATGTTCCGCGACGGTGGGGAGAAGTGGCCCGTCGTGATCCCTGAGGAGGAGCTCACCATGTCGTACCCGGGCATCAAGGTGCGAGCTTTTTCTTCTTTACTCTCATTTCACCATTTTGTGGAACACCCTGAGTGCGTGGGCGTGTCTTGCTGAATTCCGTTGAACTGGTGGATCGAGCGGTTAACACACTGCTTGTTTTGGTAACCTTCGTGCACCTTGTGTTTTTCATTCTTGTGTACGTTGGGTGATTATGTCATTCCTTAGAACACCTAATTTGTTGTGTCCGAGATTTGATGATGTCCCAGAATCGCATAGTCTCGGTAGGTTTCCTGTTGAACGTACTCAAAACAATTCGATTTCCCTAGGTATTAGGATTTGATAACTACATACAAAGGTTATTTAAGCCACTAGACCTGCTGCATAATTTCTTATTTACTGTATGCTTCTCTTAGTAACCTTGCTCAGGGTGCATCCAGCTTGATAGAAAATCATGAAATTAAACGATAACTTAACAAGTTAGAGTTTATATGCATGGATGATATTATCTTCTGATTTTAATTCAGAGAAAAGTATAGCGAGCTCTGCCCAGGCCAGATTAGCTTGTGTGAATGCAGAAGGGGACGAAAATAGGGTATCTACAGGACAAGCAGATGTGTAAATAGCCATGCTTGGTAGGAAGCTGTGACGGTTGGGGGTAAGATGACTTAGGGGCAGATTTGTTGGCCAGGATGCCACGTCAATTGAGGGAATTACATGAGGGGAAAACCCCACCATGAATACTCCTGCAGTGCTGCTGTGGTTGTATTTCTGAATTGAAATGTTTTTGAAGCTAAAGACAAATATTAGACTCCAATGGTAGTGTACAGATGTGTCTGGATCTTTTCCATTTATGATGGTTAATTTTACTTTACATGTATACAGAAACCACACTTTGTTTTCTTCTTTATCACTCTAAACTATCTGATAATTATTCATCATACATCTTGTGGTGGAAGGCTTTCATTTTCAACCATACTAGCCGAGTGCCCGTGCTTTGCTACGGATTTTTTCTAAAAAAAATATTATTCATGTCTAATAACATTTGAGACTACAAAGGGTCATCCATATTGTTAGGTAATTGAATCATCAATCCATCATTTAAGGTTATTTATCAACTCTTTTATAACACATAAACAGATAGGGCATTGATTTCATTGCTTGTCCTCTACACTGTTTGATCCACTTAAGAGTTAAGACGATGACCAGAGAACGGCCTAAGTACAAATCCCTACACAAACTGCCTTTATATAGAAATTGGCTTGATTATTTCTCAAAATAATTGATGGATGAATATCTTTTATTTTTCTCTTGTTGGATTATTCAACTGTCAATTTTGTCATGAGCATAGGTCCTACAGTTTTCGCATTAAAAAAAGCAAATGCAGGACGCCGCCACATGGCCCACATCCGAACCCCGCAGCCCACAAATTGGCATTGCGCAGCGTGAAGCATTGCGCGGGACCCACACGGTAAATAAATACTTACAGGAGTAGCTGCATGCTGCAGCGTGAAAGTAGTGTGACGGAGGTGGATATGTGGTGGCGCGGGTGGAGTGAAGCTGTGGGGTCCATCTGTCGGCACTGAGGCCTGATGACGGAGGCGAGGCGAGGCGACGACCACCACAAGCCACCAACTCCTATTTTTAAGTATGGTAAAGATATGGATTTTGGTCGCTGAGTTGCTTTGTTATGACAATAATGACATTGCTCTTTACATATTTACATCTTCCCACCAAGATGTTTGGAATAATTGGGTGAAATTATTTGACTCTATGTTTTTTTTTTTTTTTTGGGAAAGGGGGGGGGGGGGGGGGGGGGCACTAAAACATCTACTGAATATTCTGTGTTTTTTTTTTCTTTGTGTTCCATTATTTGTTGTAATGCTCTTAGCACAAAATTTCTTCTGCGCCGAGGAGAAAGTCTAGTGCTCTGCTATGTGTAATGGGAGTAGGCATGACCTGTGTTTTTTTAATTATATATTTCCTTGCATATGTTTTGAGTTGTTACTGACCAGATTACTATCTTTTTTGCTTGACAGCCGAAGAAAGCTGAGGAGAAGCCCCAGGCATAGTGACCAAGCCAGAGCTCTTTTTTGATATATCATTGGTTAACTAAGGGATCTGTATTCACACAAACGTGCCACCATCATGTCCTGGAAACGTCACACTAAGGGAATGTGTGTCTTCATTGTTTGTTGAATAGGTCTGGTTCAGTTTTTCGTTTTCTCACCAAATACAGTTCAATGTTAGAAGTATGCTTTTAGCTGGTGCTTTGTACTCTATAACTATCATTGTGGTTGTTGTCAGTGTGATAGTTAACAAATTTATTTAGATTAAGCAACCTTTATTCTATCGAAGTCCTGAGCTGTTAACTGATGGGGAGAGCATCGTTGGGATTGCCGGGTAGGAGGACGAATCTGCATGATTGCCAATTTCCCTGACTTCGGTGTCAGGTGTAAGCACAGATTATATGTTACTCTGGAATGCATTCAAATGGATCCGTAAATGACAAATCCAAAAGTTGATTGGACATAGTTACATAGAGATGAAAAATGATCCGATCTGGTATATTTGCCTTTAGTTATTCGTAAGTTGAATGACACTGAAGATTTCAAACGAACACAACTTGTGAAAAGAGACATGAAACCCCCTGTGTCGCCTTCAAACTAATAAAGTTGTAACAAAGTTGTTTGAGCCAAGTCACATATAAAAATGCTTACATTTTTTCGTTGAATAAAAAGACTTATATAACACCTTACAAACAACATACACTAAATAGATTCATTTAAGCAATTAAAAGTGCAAGACTGAGATTCAGTCATAGAAGAAAAGCCTAGGTCTTACGTCCTGCAAGTGTGGATGTGCTTGGTTCACAGCCTTCGCCACACCGCTGGTTTGGCGGCGCCGAAGTGGCGATGGAAAATATCAGCGCCACTGCCATGGCGCTAAACAACGAAGGAAACAGCAGCAAAACTTGTGGCTCGCCACACATGAACCAAGCACCACCTCAGTTCTCCGGCGTCACTGAAGCTTTGGCACGGCAAAGTGCGACGGGGAACCAAGCACGCCCTGGGTCCATCTCACTTTGTTATGCCATCTTTCGTCAAATGAGGAGAACACAACGAACAAAAAGGTTGATAGAAAATGAAAAATGTAATTTGAATATTAAGCAGCAGCTGGACTACTGGATATTTATAATTATAGTAGATATAAACAGGTATGGCCAGGATATAATCTAACCTGTTAAAATAGGATATATAATGCTGCAGTTGGCAAGTCCCTTAAACATGCATGACCTTCGAACAAGGTGTTTTTTTCATAATTTAACCTTTTTTTTAACTATTCCCAGATATGGACCCCCAGAAAACTATTTTCACTTTTGACCCCCGACACCCGCGCCAGCGTAAGTGGCGCTGAACTATATGTATGTTCCCCGCTGTCCCTGGTGCGGACCATGTCCGACGTGGCTAAGGGGTGGTCCGACGTGGCAATGATGTAGTCGGCGTTCCACGCCGGGCTCTCTGGCGCGGACTGTGCGCGGGGGGGGGGGGGGGGGGGGGGGGGGATAAGTCGCGCGCGGGCCCAAATTTTCCTGGCCCGCTCGCTCCATTCGAGCTCGTTCTGTTCGAACAGAACAGAGGAAGCGACGGCCTCCCACTCTCCAACCCGCCCCTCCCCCTCTCAAATCCGCAATATTCCACCGTTTTGGCTTCGATTTGGCTTGGAGATTCGGATTAGCAAGGTATTCTCCCTCATCCCCTCAAGTTTTTTCCCTTGATTAGTGCATATTTAGTGTATATTTGGAGGATGCTTGTTGCTAGGGTTTGGGCATGGGAAGTGGGATTTGTTTCAGTAATTGGGCAAATGTTGATTTAGGTATGACGCCCTAAGTGATGGCATTGTAGTGAGTAGTTGGATTTATTATGATTTTGGTTGCCCCCTTAATGAGTGGGTGATTAGTGAGATGGCATGATTAGTGGGTGGTTAGTGAGATGGCATGGCATAGGTAGGATTTAGGGTGCTGTGGTTATTTAATAAATTTTGTTTTGATGCAATGATGTAGATGGAAAGAATCGTAAGAGTGCATTATGGTGGCGAAGTAATTGAAAGTGATGATGGATGTGCAAAGTTTAGTAGCAACATGGCACAAAAGGTCGTTGCATTTGTGAAGCGCCCGAAGTATAATGAGTTGGTTTCCAGAGTTTGAAATGTCCTAGGTTGGGAAGAACCGGGTGTGGTTGTTGATATGCAAGGTCGATATGATGTTGATCATGGGCATAGTTATAAGGTGATGATGCAATTACAAGGTCCGGTGAAGTGGGAGGCATATGTTGATTCGGTGAAGGAGTCGCAATTTAAAATGCTGGAGGTGGTGGCGGTGAAGAAGGTGGTTAAACAAATCGAACATGATATCGATTTGAACCGGTCTCCATGTCGTGGTTTGGAAGGAGTAAATGTGGCTCATGAAGTCGGTGCTGAAAAGAGAATGGTATTGCAAGAAAAGGAATGCAGGACAGGTATGGTGCCTATTAGTGTACACGGTAGTGCTCATTCGTCGCAAGGGGATGATGAGCCAGAAGATGATCCGGCTGGTGCATGGCGGGCAGCGAAGGAGGAGGCTGCGCGTGATGAGTTTGATGAAGCAAGGGTAGGAAATGATTTGGTCCCAAGGGTGTTTGGAGAGGAAACAGCAGAGGATGCACCATATGACGCGGAGTTAGCGCAACACACAGATGATGTGCATGATGTAGGTGGTGAAATGAGCGAAGAGGATTGTTGTGCCTTTGAGAAAGTGGTTGGGCGTCATCCTCGTGTAAATGAATTCAGGGACCTCACAGGCATTGACCATGCTGCTGTGGACGGATGGCAGAACATGGCATATATTCCAGATGTGACAAAGGAGATAGTGCACAAGGGTATTGAGTTCCCTAACATGGCTGGGCTGAAGATGTGGTTGAAGGAGTACGCCGTGAGGCACAACCGGCCACAAAAGGTTGCACATTCTGATTATAGCAAGAGGTACACTGTGGTTTGTGAGGATCCGGAGTGCAATTGGACGGTCCGCGCCCGTCAAACTGTTCGTAAGACATGGAAAATCACAAGTGTCGTGCAACCACACACTTGTGGATCAGATGAGCGGCCCGACAAGCGTCGGCAGTTGGATGCATCGTTTCTTGCTCATTGTTTGGCTAATACGGTCAAGGCACAACCTAGCTTTGATAGAGGTTATTAAAGAGTTATATGATTACGGAGTCACATATCAAAAAGCTTGGAGGGCTAGGGAGTTGGCAATAGAAATGATATATGGAGATTGGCTTGAAGCGGATGAGCGTCTTTCCGTGCTATTGGAGGTAATGAAAGAGTGCAACCCTAGCATGGTGTACCACATTGAGGGTCACAAAGAAAAATTTGTTATGGTGTACCATATTGAGGGAGTACATCAGCCACCTACAAACCCGCATATTCGACCTACAACAAGAACTAGAAACAATAACTCCACAACAAAGCGAAGAACTAGTCATCAGCATTGCTGGGCCCGACACCTATTGCCTTGATTCATACTGCAGATGCCCCCACCACAAGTCAGGTCCAATAAACCCACCACCACATGCTCCACCACTTGCACCACCAACTTACTACGGTGGGAACAATGACTATAACTACTCCCAGTCTGGGGGAGAGTCGAACTACAGTCCATGGGACTAGAATTGCATAAATGCCTGGCTAGTGCATCGTTTAATGTTGTATTTTCAATTACCTAAAGCATGTCAGGATTAGTGCGGTGCATAATAGGTTAGTAGTTATGTGTACCGAACATGCTACTGTAATTTCACTACCTTTGTACTTTCAATTGAATGCAATTAATACAACGAGGCCGGGTTCTATTTCCTTCTCGACTTTTCCCAACGAAAATGAACACATTGGACTTCCCTTCTCCCTCTCAATTGGAACACAAAAATTTCGAAGAACCCAGGCACTCATTCAGCGCCAGGGAACCCGGCGCGGAATAAAGCGCGCCAGCGACCTGGACGCGGCCTTTGTCCACGTCGGACATGTTCAGCACCAAGCTCTTCCGCGCGTGTTGGCCTACCTTCAGCGCCACTTAGCCTGGCGCAGGTGAAGGAGGTCAAAAGTAAAAATAGTTTTCTGGGAGGTCCATATCTGGGAATAGTTAAAAAAAGGTCAAATTATAAAAAAAAAACACTCGAACAAGTAACAAACTTAGCATAGGAAAAAAGAAATATGAGCACACTTTCTTGTGGAATTAGCCTATCCTCAGATCTCAGAGGCTGCCATTTTACTCTTCAACATTGGACAGTCGTCAATGGGTACCTTATTTCCCCATGTAATGAAGACAAATACTCTAAATAGCAAGATTCTCTTTGATGTGACAGGCTAAAATTTTTGCCAAAGAAAACGAACACCGCCAAATTAGATTTTGCTTGGTTGCCCGCCCATGCATGCCACGCCACTGCTGTGGCAGCCACAGCAGACTGCTACTCTGCTTGGTTGCCGGCCTCCAGTTGCGGCAGCCACACCATTCTAGTTCATTTTCACGCCAACGTTGTGGCGTCAGTTTTGAGCGAAAACTTCTGGCGTCGCCGAACATACGACGCGGTAAATGATGGCTGGGAACCAAATGTCCCCTTAACTGAGTCGCCATTCAATCTCACTAAATGAATATCACACCTCTCCTCAGAGGCTGCTGTAGTTCCTTCAAGTTTTGACAATTACTAATATGTACAATCGCTATGTTAGCAATTGCATTTTGTCCACCAATTGATACAAGGTCGGGACAAGTCTCAATTCGCAATTCCTTGAGTGAGGCAAGATTACTGCTCCACAGGTGCCCCGGAATAGACAATATGCCTTCGCATGAAACCATATGCAGATTCTCCAGGGAGGTGAGGCTCTCAAGGATGTTGGGGAACCATGCAGAGAGATCCCCACAAGTATGTAACGAAAGCCTCTGGAGAGACGATGGTAACGCCATCCCTCTTTGCCAGTTCAGACGTGGACAATGATGAATGATTAAATCATTCAGAGATGGGAAACTCCTGAATCTTTCACCTGGCAGGGACAATAAATCTTCACAATTGTCAACTCGGATGCTCTTAATAGCAGGAAGATATGCTTGTGTTAGGAGGTCATCGAGGGTTTGTAATTACTGCAGCTATAGATTAGTAACTCAGTAAGGGATGAAAATGGTCTAATGCTGCTATTTTGCTGGTGATGAAAAAGCTTAACAAATACCGATTCATCGGATCCTGTAATTGATGTAAGAGATGGACAGTCTGCGATCCTGAGCTTTTGTAGGGCTGGAAGGCTCCACCTTTTTAGTTGGATTGACGTTAGACCGTAATTAGATAAATCCAAGTAAGTGAGGGACTTGCACTTGATATTATCTCCAAGATTCCCGGAATTTAATAGCTCGAGCTTTTGTAGGGACGGAGCTGACAGTTCTCGTGATTTTATGTTCGGGCAATTAGATATCTGTAGCTCTTCAAGGCAATGCATATCTACAAACCTTGCAGTTGGTAGTGCCACTAATCTTTCGCAATCCTCAACTAGTATTTTCTTGATAGCAGGTACATAAGCTGGGCGTAGACATTGTTGGAGGCTTGATAACTTTTGACATTCTTTAATGTTTGGGCAATCGGTAGCAGCCAGTTCTCACAATACCTTTATTTGCACCTTTATTGGTGACGAGGATTTCTTTATCAATTTGGTGATGACTGATGATTGCCTTTCTTTTGATTTCATTCTCGACATCATTTGCTTATTCCATCATATCATTCTTGTGAAAGACTATTACCTTGTTGGCTCCATCCTGAAAGGAGATTATCTTTCAACGGAGTGTTTTTTTTTTCTTATGCACCCTCCTTTTTGTGTAACCTTTTTTTTTACCCTAAAAGATAGATCTAGTGCTCTTTGGGTCCACTTTATGTCTCACAAATTTTGAGGTTACATGATTTTCCAAAGTCTGTCATTTCGGATCAAGATGCTAAGTTTGTATCTATGTTTTGAGAAAGCATGCAGAACATTGGGTACAGAGAGGCATCTCAATATTGCATTTCACCCACAGAATTATGGACAATCCGAACGGGTGATTCAGACCTTGGCGGATATGTTGCATTCTTGTGTGCTTTCATGTAGAGGCAGTTGTGAGGAGCACTTGGCTTTAGCTGAGTTTTCCTATAATAATAGCTTTCATGCTAGCATTAAGATAGCACTAATTGAGGTGCTATATGGCAGGTGGTACAAGTCGCCACTATGTTGGGATTCAGTCGGAGAGAGGTCCTTGTTACGGTCGGACTGGATTCAACAAACCGTTGATAAGGTTTTTGAAGTACGTCGCAACTTGTTGGCTGCTGAGAATCAGCAGAGAGCTACTCTAATGTTGGGAGGCGTGAGTTAGAGTTTGAGGTTGGTGAGACCATGTCCTCTTGAGGGTCTCACCAACTAAAGGTGTTTCGGCATCAAAGAGGAGCTTAGCCCAAGGTACATTGGTCTTTCTTGGTGATGGCACGCATCGGGAAATTAGCCTATCGATTGGAGTTACCGGAGTCCATGAAGAGGGTACACAATGTTTTTCATGTCTCGATGTTGAGGAAGTATATATCTTCACGATCCATAGCACAAGATTGATTTGGATCCTCTAACTATTGAGCAGGATCTCACTATTGAGTCTTATCCTGTTCGTATATTGGAAACCTTAGAATGTGTTTTGAGAAGGAAGGTGACCAAGTATGTAAAAGTGCCTTGGTCAAATCAAACTGAGAGAGAAGCTACTTCGGAGCTTGAGGAGCTCATGCGTCGAAAGTATCCCCAATTCTTTGAAAGCAGTATGTATAGGAGCATTTCATTCCACATATCATGTTTCATTCTTGGCGTTGAACGGTAGAATTCGGGGACGAATTCCTTAAAAGAGAGGAGAATGTAACGCCACAAACAAAATTAATTAGCCTAATTCACGATGGGCCAGATTAGTGGGCTAAGTGGGGAACTAAACTAAGCCTTAATTGAGTCCGTTTCATAAAGCAGAAGAAAACTGAACCCCACCGTAACCTACCTCGTTCTCCTCCCAGCTACGGAGAAAATATTTTTCCCGATACGGAGAAAATGGGAGCGCCGCCTAGCCTTCGTCTCCCTAGGGCGCGGCGATCGCTACTGCAGCTGATCCCCCTTGCAAGGCACGGTAAGCCAAAACGGATTCCTGCTAGCTTCCTCCATCTTGTCCCTGCTTTTGCTAGCCTCTCATTGCTGCTTCCTGTTGGTTGATTCCTGTCCTGCTTTAGGGCGAGAAGAGGTGGGCAGAGTGCAAGGAACATGGAGGAAAGGAGACAGGAGAGAGGGGATCGTGATCTTGATTAGGTAAAAACAAACAAAGTAAATCCTTTCCTTACTAAGCTCTCCCTTCAGCGCTGGATCAGATGAGCTTTTGTGTAGGGTCGAGTCTAGAATTTGCGGACTGAACTGCGCTGCAGTTTCAGACTGCTTGTAACTAGACCGATCAGGTTTTCCGGGGGCGTTAGATTTCGATTCTGAAAAAATAGTGAATACGAAAGTTGTAGAGGGTTAAACGCCTCATTTGGTTCAGTAAAATTCGAGATATGATTTTCTGAATATCACTGTTAGAAGTACAACCTGTAAACTGAATGCCTGTTTTTGTGCGTCTGTTTGACCCATCTTACAGTCCGAATTAATTTTTGAGTTGAATACCAATCTTGTAAATAATTTTCTGTACATGCTCGTAGTGTGCTAATTTATCCTTTTCTATGTTTTATAAAAATAGATATGAAAATGTTAATCAGACTGATCTGCGTAGACAGTTTATGGGACTGTTTTGGGTTTTCTTTGCGAACGAACATAGGAGCGCTTTACTTTCTGTTGTTGTATGAGAATGTAGTTCTAAATATGCCGCTAATACTTTTGAACCAGGTGGTAGTGCCTCCAATTCTTGATTTGGGAAGTTCTCTTCCTTCCTCGCCTCCATCGGTTAAGAGACAAGTAACGTAGGGGTTGTGGCAAAATTGCTATGTCTATATGCATGTTTTGCATTTTTTTTCTGAATAAAATGGAATCACAACATAATGCTATCAATTTGCTTTATTTCTCGATGAACCATTGATGATTCATGATTGTTCATTTGGCTACATTCAATGGTGTATGATGTATGAAAATGTCAAACTCGTTATGTGGAATGCTTGATATTTGAATCAGTTTTATCTACGCCGCTATAATACTTGATGAATGTTTATATCTTGAACTGGTTGCGATTAGCGGTGTCACACCCGGTTCAAAGAAAACAACCGAATGTACTCCACATGTATGCCAGGATCAGTTAACCATACATGTAGCCGACAAATAGTGAAATATCATTTATTACAAGCCAAGTAAACGTTAAATATTCGATACATAAGGACCCGTAGGTCTAAAAGAAAAGTACATGCAGCGGGCAGCACACAAGCGAAGCGTGTCTTCCATCTCCACAGGCGTTGTCCGGGGGAGCGCCAACCTAGTACGAAGCGTCTGGGTCAAAGTCGTCGTCGTTATACTCCGCTTCTCCTCCATCGTCTGAGCAGCAATATATGACAAAAAGAGGGAAAAAGCTCACGTGAGTACATAAAGTACTCAGCAAGTGTGGGAATGTATGACATGTTGGCTATAAGCAAGAAAGGCTCGACTCGGGTTTACTGCACTATGCAAACCTAGACTCAAAGCATCCTAATTACTAGGTGTGTCATCTCTCCAGCAGAACTGAACCGACAAGGAAAGAACTCATCGGATCCCAATCCGATTACCAACGAACCAGCCCGCCAAGCCCCCACTAATCATGAATAAGTCTAGGCTGCTCTTAACCGTGAGCACGGCTGTCATGACAGTTTGAATCTCTACAGAGTTCGCGCACGTTCCCCATGAGTCATGTTTCCCGTTTTGCTTCACACTTCCGGGGTGTGTAGCCAGGGTCACACTACAAGGCCTTTCCAAGGATCCTCTCAACCTGTAGACACCCGCTAAGGTTCCACCGCTAACAGCATATGGAGTCCATTTTACCTCCGCTGCAGAAGCCCCCTCTTGCGCCACTAGACCGCCGGATGGTGTGTACAGAGTAGAAAGGATATCCAAGTAATTAGTCAGGCTGTACCCATATAAGTCCCATGGCTGCGCTGTTAAGCCGGGTTACATGCTCCATGAATCGGTCCTTAGAACCTATGGCAGGCACTAGCACAAACCGAGTTCTCGTGCACGACGGCACCAAACCAAACATACCATCCTGCCAAGCTTCCCTAATCTCCAAGTCTCTATAAACCATTACCATCCCATGAATTATGTTCAGTGTACAATTAGTCAAATTAAGATACCCCATGAACCCACCACTGATAGCACTAGCAAAATTCTACCCAGTCCTATGTACTAATCATCAACGGCTTCAAGGAATGATAAGGAAAAACTAGTAAACCATAACATGGGATTCCAATTTAAGACATGCATGCAAAAATAAAAATCTAATCCTAAGATGGGTTCAGTATGGTCAACGGCACTTGCCTGGTTGCTGCTCAAACTCTTCAAAAACCTGATCTTGGAGGTTCAATGCCGGCTCTTGATCTGTTCGCGCACATCGTACCGACAAGCAAACAATAAACACATTGAGAAACAGAGCCAAACAGCAGAAACACAGTAAAACAAGCATATCACAATAAGGCCTACATCGTAACGGTCACATGAGCGCAAGAATCGTCCAAATCGGAGTTCGTATGAAAAAGATATGAGCGAAACAAGTTAAACAAGTTTTTCTGGAACTGATACACGTCATGTACTCTGTTTCAGACAGAAATCAGAGCATCTGAATATCAGCAATATGGTGACGAGCTACAGGGACTAAGGTATTTTATACAAGGAAAAGGTTATCAGAGATTGAAAAGAAGCACACGACTTGATCTGATAAGCAACAGGAAGGGCATGAAAAAGTCTAGTCCTAGCCATACTAGCAGACTTGACTGATGAGATCGCACACAAGGAAAAAGCTTACAGAATTAGTTTGTAAATATTGAGAACATGGTATACTTTCCAAGTGGCGTCAGGTTGAGGAGATCAACATGGTAAAAGAAACAGAGCAGGATGCGTGTTATGGTAAAAACAGAAAAAGAATGCATAATCCTTGCTGATCCTAGCATATATCAAACTGATGAGGTCGGCATACAAAAACATCATGGCTGTGGCTGCAAGTTCCGTGAAGACGTGCTACTCGTCTACAGAACTCGACCAAAAGCAACACAAACGAATGAGAAGGGCCGGCAGTCCTCACCAGCGGCGTCGTGACGGCGTGGAGCGATTCCGGTCGTGCACACGAGGTTCGTCGAGGATCAGGCTGCAGCATCGGAGGCGAGACACGTCAGGCCATCGAGATGTCGTGTCGTCCGGAGCTCGTCGGAGATGTGATTTCCCAGGCGGCGAGGCGATGGTGACAACGAGTCATGGTTGTTGGCGTGTTCGCCAGGGACAAGGCTGCATCTTCAGAGGCGAGTTCTTCCTTCGGGTCGTTGAGGTGCCGTGGCTGTCATTTCATCGAGGACCTGTTTTCCGCGAAGAGAAGACAACGGCGATGGGCTTCGCGAGCTCCTTGCTGTGCCCTGCGATGGGAGAGTTTGGATAAGCAGGGCTCCATGGCGGTTCACGGTGACGACTTACCGGAGACGGCGGCAGCCAGTTTTTCTCTTGGGCAAATGAGGAACACGAAGATGAAACAGAGGGAGCGCTGCTGTTTTGGTTGAAGAAAGGAAGAAGCAGGAGACCTTCCTATGGAAGGAGGAGAGGCTCTAAATGTGGAAATCAATAGAATTTATTAGCGGTAATTGAAGATTATGGCAGTTTTTCCATATATTGGGCCACGGACTGCATGCAAGAGAAGGCAAGAGCCGATGGAATTTTTCTATTTGGACGAGTGGCATGTCTATTCTTTGCCTGCTAAACACGAACTGCTATAAGCTTCAAAAATCATTTTTCACCCAAATGCAAGCAAACAACATGGTGCACGTTGAACTAGACAAATTTAATTAAAGAAAAATGGAGCTGTATTATAATTGAATTAATTTGAATTATTTAAAAAATCTGGGTGTTACAAGCGGTATCATGCATACTTGCCATTCATAAGCATACATATGCATTATTTCATATGGAGATTAAAGGCCTGTTATCGCCACCGTGCTATGACTAGTACCAGTACATGGAGTTGCATGCGAGGTTGGCATCGTCCAACATAAAACTCTAAATTGGAGTTGCATCATGGCATGCATATATTTTTATTAACTCAGAGGATGTTGATTTACCATGGAGATTGTGATGTTTTTTATTTGGAGAAATATGGATGGTTGATGCATATACCATGATCTGATTGAAAGAGTGTTTTCATTTGACTTATTGCTTCTCATGTTGGTTGTTTTATGTTCAATCGTTTTAAAATCTAATAACCAACCATATGTGAGATATGTATGTAACCAGCCATTGTATCTCAAATTTGCATCATGGTAGAAGGTTGCATGCTTTATCTATTCATATTTTTGTTGAAATTTTAGATGTATATTTGAAGGTGGTACAACGATTGATAACATGGTAACATGCGAACATGCAGTAACACTTGATATCTTCTCGCACATGGTGCTCGGTAGGCATTTTCCCGTTCATGCAAATCCCAATACCTTTGCGAAGTCTGGATGTATTATATGGACACCGGCCAATTCCGAGTGACAGAGATAAACATGATGCCATGGTCAATCAAGTTGGGAGCAGTAGAGAGAGTGAGAAAACAAATCAAGATCAAAACCAAGAAAAGTAGCTGAAATGTATGTGTATTCCTGATAACCGTGAGTGAACTATTGCATCAATCAACCAGGAAAAAGTAGCTGAAATGTATGTGTCTTCCTATATTTCTTTTTTGTTGGTCAGGTTAAGTGGGTTGATATTTTCATTGCTTTTGTAAAGGCTGGCTGCATCACTTACTGCAGAGGAAGAGAAAAGTTTCACCGAAGTAGAGGAAACACCGTTACAAGTGTCTCATTGGAAGGAGCAGAAATGTTTTACGCCTGTGGGCATTCATCCATTCAGTGATAATTTGTACAAAAGATCGGTGAATAGTCTTGTGTGTTCTTGAATGATAGTGTTGTCTGGACTTAGAATAGAGGATTTTGTTGCGTTGATGAAGAGATGTAGTTTGGTTGGCTGGCACGATTGGTGAGGAGTAATTTTCGCAAAATTTTGGTGAAATATTCAAAACATCGTCGTTTTCATGTATTGGCTTTTTTTTTTACACACATCAGGATTATAAGGTTTCGAGTAATAGATTTTTGATATTTATATTCATGTATAAGGTTATGTATTCAATAGTGTAATACTATTTTTATTTCTTTTTGTCTATCACCATTGCACAGTCAGTTTTCAGTGAAGAGATGTGTATTCAACATTTGTCGCCATTGTTGTATGATAACTATTTTTTATGCACATGTTTTTAATTACTCCTATGTGTTGTAAATTTACAGCCGACCCACGGGCATTACCCTAGTAAAGATAAAATAAAATAAAAAAATTGTCCACTCAACTGGGAGCTTTCAGAAATCTGCAGGCACAAACATAAAAACATATGCAAGAAAAACTGGAAGATCTAGCACATGAAAATTAAAGGTACAACATTTAAGATATCTACCATTTTTTAGCGCACCACAACTAAATAGCAATTATGTTTATTTAGCAAAATCATTATGGTGTTCCGTTACCCTTAAACAAACGGTACAATTATACAAATGTTTTGCAGAACATTAATATGACAAATTCTAGACAGCAAGTAGCGTTGGCATAGTCAAGCGTTACAAAGATAAAGCTGGAGGGAGAAACAGGGATCGGAATGAGACTCTTCAATGGAAGGAACCAAGATGGGCTGGTTCCTTCCCCTGGGTCTTCGTTTACTGCGGCTAGTTGCCACCATCTCACAAGTCATGTGATCCTTCTTAACAATGATACCGCTCCAAAAAGTTATCAGAATGAAACTTCAACTGGAACGGAAAAAGGCAGCTGGGAACAAAAATGGGCTTAAGAAGAGAACATGGAAAACAACGTAGGTGCGATGGGTCTTCTCCAGTTAGCTGCTCTAGCCCTCCGGTTGTAATCTTCATAACGTAATAAAAGAATACCGATAAGCGGATCATCTGAATGAAACATGCAAACGGCAACAAGTTCATCACACTGTCAGCTGTACAGATAAATTAGGGTATCAAATTCCTGCAAACATTTTAAGAATGCTAAAAATTATTTCCAAGTTCTTTTTTTGGTTATTTGGACCTTTCAGAATTTTTATAATTCTAGAGCATCCAAACAATGATTAATAATTAGGTAATTTTGAACTAACACATGAAAATATGAAACATGCTTTTGTGCTCATAATGTTTGAGTGCAAACTAATTCAGATTTTCATGGCATTCGAGTTTTTTTTTTGGTTGCATACCGCAGAAGTGTTAGAAAATTTATATATAAAAATATCGGAAGTGGATATAGTGTAAAATTGTAATCCACGTACCGTAGGGACTAGGGGATGCACCACTCTCTTATGCAAATCATGTTCACGGGCTGCTTTATTTCCTTCAAGTTTCCACAGCTGTCAATGTTTACCCTCCTCATGTTTGCAATTGCGTTTGGTCCACCAATAGACACAAGGTCCGGACAATTCAAAATAATCAGTTCCTGGAGTGACGGGTGGCGTGGAATGGATACTATACGCTCACAGCCAACAATCTTCAGTGACAGGAGGGAGGTAAGATTCTCCAGGCAGCCGGGAAACCAGGAAGAGATATCCCCACAATGGCGTAAGGAGAGACTTTTGAGTGACGATGGTAACACCATTGCACCTTGCCAGTTGAGACACGGACAATCCACAATCTCCAAATCGCTCAGAGAAGACAAGCTCCCGAGTTTTTCATAAGGCAAGCGCTGTAACGCTGCACAGCAATTAACATAAATTCTCCTAATTGAAGGGAGACATTCATGTGATAGGAGGACATCAATGTTCTTCATATTACTGCAGCTCTGAATGGTTAGGTCAGTAATCGATGGGAGTGTTCCAATGCTTTTGTTGCTGCCGCTGTCATGGGAAAGGTTTGCTTTTCCAATAAATTCAAGAGAGTTAAACCCAATGATAGTGAGTTCCTGTAGAGATGGAAGACTCCACATTTCTTCGAGTTGTAATATGGATGTCAGATTGTCTCCCAGAATTGTAGATTCTTGCAGTGTAAGCTTTTTTTTATGGTATAGGGCGAAGATGCCTCGTGAAATGATACTGGGACAATCACACACCTTCAGTTCTTCAAAGCAAGACAAATCTTCAAACTTTGCAGATTGGAGTGATAAACTTTGGCAGTTTTCGAATACTATTTTTTTAATAGCAGGTACACAATCTGGATGCAGAAATTGCTCGAGGCTTGATAACATTTCACAGCCTTCGATGCTCAGCTCTGTTAATGATATGAAAATGGTTCCGATCCTTCCTCCAACAAAAGTAAGAGAGTCACATCTTACAATCTCGAGCTTCCTTAAAGCTGGAAGACTCCACCTTTCTATTTGGATGGACATCAGATTCGAAGATGATAAATGCAAATAGCTGAGGGAGCAACAGTCAATATTGTCACCGAGACAACCAGAGTTTTTCAGTTCCAGCTTCTTCAGGGATTCAGTCAACAGGCTTTGTGAAGTAATATTTGGACAATCAGACACAGTAAGTTCTTCGAGGCAACGCAAATCTCCAAGCTGTGCAGTTGGTAGTGATATTAACCTTTGGCAGTTTTCAAGTACTATCTTCTTGACTGCAGGTATATAAGCAGGTTCCAGAAATAGTTCAAAACTTGATAAGTTTTGACACGCTACAATTCTTATCTCTGTTAGTGATGAGAAAATGCCACCACTTCTTCCATTAGTGTCAACTAGCTCCGCAGGTACTTCATTTTGGTTTCTGTTCACCTCAGGGCCACCACAACCACGAGACCAAGGTGAAGGTGATGTTAAGGTTGGCAAGTTGCCTGGACGAAACCAGCTTGGAAGATATTCTCCTGGATAACCCATGAGGTGAACAAATTTGAGAGTGGTGGGGGCACGTAGACCTTGAAGCACTTCTATCTCATTGTCCTCTTTAGACCTCAATGACGACCATCTCAGTGTTAGATTGTTAAGATGTTCCATCTTCCAAACACCAATGTCCGCTGCTTGATCCGTGCTTATTGCACCAAGATTATATAAAATCAAAACTTTAGTTGTGTCATTGATGTTTGTCCACCAAAATTTTTTCTCTAACCATTGAGCTTCAACTTCAATTGCATGTCCGTGAGGATGCACCTCAATCTTTCGTAGATTGGTCAACTTACTCATGCCTTTCGGTAAGCTTTCAAACTTGCATTTCCTAGCATATAAAATCTGCAAGTGATATAGGAAACAAGCTGATGAAGGCAGGCTCCTGAAAGGGCAAGCTCTGGAGATTTCAAGGTACCGGAGATGCTTCAGGTTACTGATACTCTCTGCTAATTTCCTTGTGGAAGCAAGAGAAATGACACGCAGGCACCGGAATTTGCTAAACCAATGGTTCAACACTGAATCAAAATACTTATGCCTTAAAGACTTGTTGCATAGTAGGGTGCGCAGTTTTGTGTGCTTGCCCATGCTTATAAAGATGTTATGATCGTGAGTATCATTGCCTGCCAGTATTGACAAATGGCGAACATTTTGAGGAACTTTTGCATAGTCACACCTAGTCTTTGCAATGAAGCATTCATCCTTCGAAACTAATTGTGCCATGTCATGTATCAAGTCATGTATTACATATGTGCCACGGAGTTTCTGGAAGAAGGATAAACTTAAAAGGTCTTCAAAGTACTGTTCACCAATATGTTGAAGTGGAATGCTACCTTGAGGTTCAACAAAGCCTTCTACCACCCAAATTTCAGCCAAACTAGCCTTTTTAAAATTGTAGTCTTTGGGGTACACAGCACAGAATGAGAAGCATCTCTTCAAATGGAAAGGTAAGTACATGTAGCTCAACCGAAGAGCTGGCAAAATGTCAGTCTCCTTTTGTTTAAGCTGCCACAATTCACTGTTTAGTATATCATTCCAGTGTTTAGTGTTAATGCTCTGTCGTAATAGCCTTCCAATAGTTTTGGCAGCCAATGGACTTCCCTTCAAGTTTTTACATATGTTTTCACCAATCAGCTTTAACTGTGAATCAATGGGAGAATCCTCGGATCCAAACACACATAATTTGAAAAAATTCCAAAAGACTTCAGGTTTCAAGCCCTCTAATGCAAGGGGCTCGTCCACTGTGCGCACTGTATTAGCAACCTCCATGAACCTAGTGGTCACCAACAACCTACTTTTCTGATGGGCAATGCTGAGAGGTGCAAAAAACTTCCTCCAAAAAAGGCCGTCCTCCTTCAAGGCATCAGGCCAAATGTCATCAAGGATGAGCAAGAAGCTCTTTTTCCCCACTTCAGCACGAAGGTCTTTTTGAAGATCATCGAAATTATCAGTTGTTGCCTCTTTGCCAGATAGAGATTTTATTAGAACTTCAGTAAATCTCTCCGCATTAAAGTCATCAGAGACACAAATCCAAATGATCTTGTCAAAATGAGATTTGACTTTGGGATGTGAGGCGATCTCTTGGACAACAGTAGTTTTTCCAATGCCCCCCATCCCAACTACTGGCAAAACAGAAAGAGATGTTGACTCATCACAAGTTCTCTGCCGTTTGGAAGAGTTCGGAACACCAAGCCATCTGAGCAGCTCCTTCATTTCATTCTTACGACCAATTATTTTTGCCTCAGTGGGGAATGAAGTGGTCACTGGTCTGACAGATTTGTCAAATCGTGGAGTTACTTCATGCAAACCCATCTTATCCAGCTGGCTAGAAACATTACTTAGCCTTCTTTGGATATTAGTCACTTTGTTGAAGCTTCCTTGAGTGACACTTCGAAAGAAACCAATGAAAGGAGGAGATACCTGGGTTGCATTGCCCTCAACTGATGCCTTTAGTTCGTACCATTTGAACTCATCCAGAAGATCTTCTGCGTCATATACAGCATCTTTGAGTTTTGGAATGAGCTCTGCAACACAATGCACGTGGCTCCTCCACTCTGCTCGATCAATAAGGTTGTACATTGCAGGTAGAGTTTCACTGAGGTCTCGAAGATCAATTTGCAACTGCAACACCTCATGTTCCTGAATTTGTTGCTCATGCGTTCCGCTCCACTGGGACCGGAGGTTTAAGACAGCTTGTTTAACCAAATGGAAGAAATTACCAAACTCATTGATTCCACTAACGACTCCAATGGCCTTCGATAGGCTCATGTCGACTGGACAACAAAGATTCTGTTTCGTGCTTTGTCCTGGATAAAAGTTGCCACATTGGACACATTAGAACATATATAATTAATTTGGTCAGATTTATGCCAAGGGTACTACAAATATGACAAGTCAGTTGTGCAGCATTATTTTTTTTTGTTAATATTGCTTCCTAGAGGAAGAGCAGTTACCGCATGAAGATTAATTAATCTAAATGAATAGTTCATCACCAATGGATTATCATGTTTAAACATGCCATTGCAAATTGATGATGTGGAGAATTTTCTTCAACAAGTTCGTGTATAGCTAAATGGAAAATAAGTTAACAACTGTAAAACACAATGAAACTATGCATTTTTTTCCAACTTATTTGTGATATTCTTCTCTTCTGGCAGATTAAAATGTTATATCTAAAACTTGGAAAAATAAGTTGACATAAGTCATACGTGAAGGAAAGTAAAACTGAGGATCTGTGAGACTGTGACGTAAATCAGATGCTCCCAACTTTCGTGACGTCTGCTATTAGTGATCCTCTGCAAATCGCCAAGAGTCGCCGGCCTTACCTCTTGGTGATTGATCTATCTGTAGCAAAGCTGTCCGGTAGCGTAGCAGGATCGGCCAGACAAGACTAGTAAGAAATCACCTGCAATTTGTTGAGACAAAAGTACGATAATGTAAGAAAACGCGAAACGAAAATGAAAAGGTAAATCTAAGGTAATCAGGTTGGTCACCCTACAGGTTTGATCGCACAGCTCTCCATCTTGCCATGGAGGGGGGAATTAGATAGGTCGTTTCCAGTAGTAGTGGACTCGTGGGAAATCAGGAGCAAAGGTTCTGCAAAACCCAACAAACCTTTTGTCAGAGGAAACTGAAGGCATGAGATATTTCTGACCCGAATTTATACTAAATCTATACTCTTTCGAATGGAAGTTCCAAGTAAAGAAAAATTATTCAGCCAGAATTGTTTACACAGAAAGCGACGTACGGAAAGAGAAGCGGGACTGAGGGTTGGTGACATATTTTACATGCTTCCGCAGTTCGGCCGACTTCCGTCGCTGCTCCTCAGCAGCTTCTCGTGCTTGATATCTTACAAAGATTTGATGGCCGGATTAATGAGCTATTCTTTGTTTTATCTGGAGCTAAACCAGTTTCACCAAGCAAAGGTGATTGGGAAGAACAATACCAGGGGGATAAAATCGGCTTACACTGCTAGTTTGTGAAAGGATGGATCGATTAGTCGGAGCAGATCGGCTTGTAGCTTCTGCTTCCACTCTCCTCAAAGTTGCCTTCCTCACAAGAGTAATCTTCTCTTCCTGCAGATCTCAACTATAGCCCGATCCACGTAAATGTGAAATCAGTAAACCACACTGCACCTGCTTTTGCTCACAAACCACAATGTGAAAGAAGAAAAGTGAAGAGAAGAGCGAGGGGGCCTACCTGCTTTTGCTCAGCGAGGAGGCCTACCTGCTTTTGCTCACAAAAGTAAGGAAAGTGATATTCGTGGAAACCGGCTGCTGGCTTTTGCGCCCTGGTAGCGTGGCGTCAGCTATCGCGGTCCTGCCATGCGCGGTGCGCATGTGCCTCAGTCCAGCAGTCAGTGAAAGAACTTTTCGTGCGTCTGGCAAAGCTGACTCGACAATCATTGTAGCCCTCGCGTGAACTTACGAACTTTCGGTGCATTATCTGCATCGAATATTTTTTGAACAAGATTTGCATCGAATTCGTATTCTCAGTTTATCATACCAGTTTCCTCTTCTTTTTTTTTTCTTTTTCTATGGTCAGTTGTACCAGTTACCGGGGAGTATGTTCGTAACCGTTTGTTTGTGAGGATAAAATAAATATGAAAATTGATGTGTCATTCATGTTTTGGCGTAACGTGTATATAGCAGTTAAAGAGAAAATGGTGTGGGCATACTTTCATCACCCCACCAAATTATTCTAGCAGCCGCCCGGAACTTTCTGTTGGGCTCTTTTGGATCAAAGGAATTTCATAAGAAAAGTATATGATTCTCATTCCTATGGATTGTAGCACTGTAACACCCTTTGGAACAGTAGCAAAGGCACAGGAATTTTATAAAAGAATTAAAAGTGATGAATCTATTAATACCAAATGACCGCGTCAATTCGAGTGGAGATGGCCCTGCGAGCAGCTCATGCAGCAGCCAGCAGCTAATGAGAATGATTTGCCTCGATCCTACGCACGCCAGCTGAAAAAATGAGGTCTTGACTGGATGGTGGGAATCCTGTGTTTTTTCCACAAAATCAGTAGCAAAGGAAATTTTCCTCCACAATTCCTATCCTATTTCTGCATTTTTCTATTCCTACGTTTCCCAAAGGAGCCCTTATTTGCAACCAGGGCAAGAGCCCCAGGGAATCTCGAAATACTTGTTTCCCCAGGGTCTTTCCCCATAAGACCACAACAGCTAAAGATCCTTTCAGTTTATTTGTGCACCTCATTTCAATTCAAATCTCAAACAAATTAACCAGCTTTTTTTTTGCGATTAAATTAACCTAAAATTTGGGAGACCTAAATGGACAAGTTACCATTCCAAATGAGCACTAAGTTTGAAATCCCCTCATTTAGACATGCCATGTTTCTCTGTTCCTTTTGAAAGTGCCACGTGTTACCCGAAATGTGTACTGAAATGGCTCTGCAAACGGTAAGGCTAGGCTCAACCCAGGAAGATAACACAGATACCAATGCAATGGGAGATTGCCGCACATGCTAAGGAATACTACTCCTCTGGTCTCGCTAAATTCAACACAAGAACAAAACCAGAAGATGTCAAAAGCTGTCTTGTGTTTTCGACCTCTTGAGAGACTGGTCTTCAATAGCACATTTAACAGTACGAGCAACAAACTCATGTGTAATGCAAAACATATAATATCTGGAGCTACAGCTAGCTGTGCACTTTGAAGCAACTCAGCAATGGGAACAACTTAAGCAGGTCATCACGGCTCCTCCGCTGTCAAAGAGTTCATTTTAGGAGTTGAAGGTGACACTAACCAAAGAAAAGTGTAACATAGAGTTTCTTGTCCTCACCTTTATACCGATACAGCCATTTACATCAAGAGTTGTGAGACTGCGACAGCATGATTTAGACAAAGCCTCCAGACAGGCATCAGTTACCCAAACTATTCCAAATAAACTGCATAGATGGCAAGCAGAGCATGAAAAAAAATAAGACACATGAATTCACTATTTTAAGGTAATACTTCCATATTACCTTAGCAATTCAAGGGACCGGCAGCCTTGTGCAATAGCTATAACTCCAACATCAGTAACACGTACACACCTGTCAGACAGTGATGACAAAGGTTAACTGAGTTTCCTATTACCGGCAGTAAAATAAAACGTTCTCCTTATTTACCATGTCAAATTGAGATATGTCAAACCTCCACATCTTGACATACATGCAAGAGCATCGTCAGTTAGATTCTGGAAACAACGTATTAGCAAATGATGACAAAATGGCTTGATAGTTCAAAGTAAATATGAAAACAGTTACCTGAGCACCACATAAATCTAGGAATGTCAAATTAGTTAAAGATCCTATCTCCTTGTAAACCTTGTCAGTAAAACTGCATCATGTGAGATCGGTGGTTAGATACTAACTGGCTATTGCTAGATAGATCTGCTATTATACTTTTCATTTAAACTTTACCTCGAGAGGGCATAAAGGTTCAAGCTTTCAAGAGAAGTACATTTCTGAAGCACTTCTTGCAGCCCATCATCTGTTAACTTAACACACCTAAAAAGGATGTCAGATTTCGTGTCTGCCGGTCTGCCCGAACCCACCAAATTTGTGGGAATATGAAAGATCAGTTAAAAAGAATGGTTCACTTTGTGAGTATGTATGACAGATCAAGCAATACCTCGTTATGTTCAACTTCTTTAGTCCTTGATAATTATTAGCAATTAATCGTAGACCTTTGTCAGATATATTCTGCATTTGAAAGGACAAACCTTAATGATTTACTGTGCTCTCATATGCACTATATGCAATTGATGGGGGCAAAGACACAAGAAAGTTTGAAGAGCGAGATATTGACATGCAAGTTATAAGATGCTATTATTCATGTTCCATTACAACCATGTTCTGTTCTAATGAAGACAAGAACTTGAATGTCCAGTATTCTTAGTTGCAATAAGTGAGCAACTCATGTATCCCGTACTGCCTACAATGTTGTGTGCTGCATTGCTCTGTACTAGGTTTTCTTTTCAGCATAATAAGCACTTTTGACCCAGGACAGATTGTACAAATCAAAATCATGACCATCATAAAACAGGAATCTAATTAGCATGCCCTAATGAACCAAAGTAAAACAATCCCTGTTGCTGAAAAACTAGAGATATAGCATGTAGATACCTAAAATGAAACATACATAGTAAGAATACTAAACAAGATAAAGCAATGATCATATATACAGTGTTCTATGGAGACAGACATCGTAAAAGATCATTTGTATAAATAGCAACTTTGTAGCCCGCTACATCCGTGGCTGCTGAATTCATAATTAAAAATAAAGGAACAAAAAATAATGTAAAATGGAAACCGCATGTGAAGGTAATATTACTTTACAACCACTCAAGTTCAGGTCCAGTATCTGCTTGCAGTTCTTCGTAATGTGCATAATGCTTGAGTCGGTCAAACTGAGCCAGCAAAATTTCCAGCAGTTAGAAACACAAGAGCAGCAAAGCAAATATTCAGCAAAGGACATACCCAACAATCCAATAGATAGAAAAGCCCTGGAGATTAGGACAAATACTGGTAGCTGCTTCAATTCCTTTATCAGTAAGTTTTTGACATGCATTTAGGTTCAGTAACTCCAAATTGTCCAGTGAGATGGCACTCTGTAAATCATTGCATGGGAATGATTAATGGTTTAGCATTGAATAAGAAATGATACATAAAAGGACAACAGAGCAAATCTTACCATATCTTTTAGATGAATAAAATGCCAGTCTTCAATATCTTGTGCAAACTCAAGGTTTAGTACTTTGAGATGACGATATCTTTCCTAAACAAGAAAATAACAGCATGCTGTAAAGTCAGTCAAAGAGGACAAACATATGAGAGCGTAATTTGTGTACGACAATATTTAGTGGACTTCTGCACTAAATAGCATGAATTACCATTCAAAAGACCTAAAAAAAAATTAGTACTATGATTACCAGTGAAAGTGCTGAAATAAGTCGGTCACCGGCATTCCTCATCTCACGAAGATCAAGTACCTACATTTAACAAAGGAGTAATATATGAACAATATACTGGAAAAGTTCAAATTATTAACAAGATGAACAATAAGCCCGTGGAGCCAAACCGAACATAACAAACATCTAAATGTATGGAGGCCACAAAATCAATATTAGCCAACAGGCAGGTGACAGTATTCAATTGTGACCATAGTAATGAATTAGACCAGTTTCGATGGCTAACAACTACACTCGTTTGCCCTATAAGAAGGCAAATGACTGGTAAAAGGTTAGTAAAAATCCATAAGATGAATTCCGACTCCAGGTCCAGGTGGCCAAACAAATCATGCGAAGGCCTCCGCAATATCTTGGAATAAGCGTACTGTACCAATTTTGCAGTGAAAAGGGGGAAAGATAACAACAGTGACTGGATCAGATACACAATAATGGTAGCTCCTCAAAAACCAAGCAGCCACACAGATTATAGAGCTGAATATCAAGAAATATTGCGCTCACAATCAAGCAATAACAACTTAAAAACCATGATTTGCGCCAGAAATTGGTTGGGGTAACAGACGATGCGCACCTCCCAGAGCTTGGGGTTGGCGACGAGGGCGCGGTAGCACCAGGGGCTGACGACGAGCAGCGCACAGGCGTCGCGCTGCGGCAGGCGCGGGCTCACCAGCTCCATCACCCGCGGCACCGTCTCCCGGCACCAGACATCGTCGGCCGCCGCCATCTCCGGACTACAGGAGGAAGGCCGCCGCCGTGCGAATTTCGTGCTCTTCTGACCTTCGGAGCCGAGAGTCGACACTGACACAGCAGGCCCACAAGGGTATTTACGTCCAGGTCCACAGCAGTTTATTTTCTGATACTAATTCACATCAGTTTCTTTGAACCTTGTATTATTAAACCACAATGTCTCATAAAAATACATTCCCTCCGATGTCGAATATATGATTTTTGTTTGCACAGTTTGGTTTGTAAATAAATATTTTTCTTGTAAAAAAGATTTTACAAATAATCAGAAAACATGTTGTAAAAAAACACTTGAACATAGAATGTGGCAATGCTATAATGAGATAAAAAAATTTGATAGTTGTCTTTTCCCCGGCTATAGAGTCAAATAGATAAAGGTCACATTCTCAAATGTCTTCAGCTAAAATTAGATTTCGCATTGCCTTGTGACCAAAACCAACACTAAGCAATGTTCTACAGCAAAATTTCCCCTTAAAAATTCAGCTTAGTTTTAGTATTTTCAACTTCTTCTTTTTTTGGTTCCTCTTTTTCGTCTCTTTCGAAAGTTTGTATTGGAAACTTACATAAATAGATACTTGCACATTCACATCTCTAATCTGTTAGAGATATAGTAGTAGTTGTATAGGACTCTAATATAGAATCCTTATCCTAGTCTATATTGAGTCATGTAACCCATATATATTGCCCACTGTGGAGGCTATTACCAATACAATTCACATTCCTAACATAATCAACTCACCACAAGAATTTTGGCCTTCCTGCCAAACAGAATAGGTTTTAGGAGAAACACAATGAAAGGAACCTCCTATGCACAACCAATATAATTACAACAGAACTGAAGTTTATGTACAGAAATTTAAAGGGCTTGGGCCCAACACACTATCCAAAACCCTGTTACCAGGAGCTAATTAAATAGCATATACAATTTCTTCTTTGCCCTGCGGATACCCATGGCAAAACCGAATTTTAGGCCATCCAGGTCCAAAACAAGGTAGACTGATATCTCCTTTCCGGGTCATTCCATTCCTATACACAATTGCTTGCACCAAAAGCTCTTCTAAACAGAACTAGTTGAAAGAATGTAAAAATTAGACGAGCAGTTTCTTCCACTTGCTGGTGACAGAGCATCTCACATCTGACCAGCATGATTTTCTCATTTTTCACACATTGAGATCATTCCTCAAATGTTTGCAAGATAATCGATGACCACCAAGGAATGTTCAGTATTTACAACTCGGTCATTTCCATCGACATCTCAGTTTAGTCAGTGTTATACTGTCTTTCACTTGATATGAGAAAGACTGGTAAAAAACTATAGATACTTTCTCGAGTAGAATAACCATCTTTGAAAGTTATGCAACTACTGAGATTACCAGTCTTGGACCCATTCTGGAGCAGTAAAATCATCTGACTCTTCACTTGGCATGGAAGGAGATGCTGTTAAGTCCTCTGTAAGACTTTCTACATAGCCATTGATTCGATCAGTTATTTCTTTAGGCACTGCAGATTTTCCGGCTGCTATTTTTTCCCAGTCAATACCATCAAACCAGGGGTGTTTTTTCACAGATTCAGCACCCGTGGTCCCAAGGCGTTCATTTTCATCTACCATAAGTAGCTGTACAAATGAAATAAAAGATAAGAAGTAGTGTTATTCTAGGGATCCACATAAGCTGTAACTAAATGAACTGGTGAAATACAACCTTGGTTATAAGATCAACAACTTCTTTGCTGAAAGTCGATGGCATGATAAGGCACCCTTTCAAAATTTTTGCAAAAGGTTCCAGCTCGCTCTCCCTCCAGGACCCAAAGGGCATGTCTGATTGCAGCATGAAATAGATCAACACTCCAAGTGCCCACCTGATATACAAAATCGAATGATCATGTCTTACTTCCCAATCAAGAATTGCGTGTCAAACTAAAAGAAACTCAAATGTACTGTACTCTCCACAAAGAGGCTGGAAACTTTTTCCATTTTTATAAAAAACTAATGTATCCGCAGCTCAAATTTCATGAATTTTCTTTTCAGGGTGCATATTTCTCCATTTATTTTTTCTTAAGACGAAGATACCCAGTGCAGATTAAAATAAGCCCAGATTTGCACAGGCAGCTGATACAAAATGCTAAGAATATTTGTACATAATCAATTTCTCCAGGTCAGTTTTTTTTTTTTTTTTGGGGGGAGGGGGGGGGGGGGGGGGTGATGATGATCATTATGTTTGATATTTTTATGTGCGACCTGGTTGGAAATTCATGCATTGCTTGGACATCACTACACAATCACATTAGTAAGATCGGCGGGAAGGAAAAGCAATTTGTTTCAAGGATAAAAAAAGAAAGGTACTGTTATATGTCATCTTTAATAAGAACTCGGAACACATGGGCCCTACAACGACATTGATGTGGAAAAACCACTTACCAGTCAGCGGCAAATCCATGGCCCCTACCAAGAACTATCTCTGGTGCTAGAGAGTCAGCAATCCCACAGATTGTGTATGTCCTTTCACCTTCCAACTTCTTTGCAAACCTAAAATCCACCAGCTGCAAATGACCTGATCGGTCGAGCATAAGAATGTCTGCTGAAACACCTCTATAAAGAATGGACTTCTGAAAAGATACAAATATGTGTGAGCATATACGCCACGAGAAGCACCATGATATATACTGGATTAACTCATTAAAAGAAACTGAATAGATTAGCTTCATGTGCTAATTACTCAAAGCAAAAACAAATACCTGATGAAGCTTTTCTAGAGCATCAACAACTGAGGCTGCAAAGAATTGTGCACATGACTCATTTAGGGGTGTATGAAGTATTGAAGCCAGTGAGCAACAAAGGCAACAATTCAGCAATATTCCAAGGTACGATTGATCAACACAAGTACATAAAACTTCCGGCACAAAAGGTGATTGGCTCAAGCTTTTCATTAGGTCCTTTTCATCAAATACTTGTACTTTCTTATGAAGGTCTTTTACTCTCTTGATGTAAAACCTTTTAAAAGTTCTGATCTTGTCTGGTCCATGAGCATGACAAAAAAAAAATGCTTAATTAGAACATATATATGTCTTTCAGTAACATGACTTATCCACTAGCAAAGATCAATCAAGTAGAATCGATTATTGTACCGGAACCTCTGATTTGGACAAGACCAATCTCACTGCAATCAGCGGCATATATGCACATTTTCCATTGCTGAAAAGCATATATAAAACCATGCATCAGCAATATAAAATAAATCTCAACCAAATCTCCTAAAGCATGCTAAACATGAGGAAAGTAGTACTAACCCCCTACCAGATCAGATAGTTGGATGCTCCGTAAGGGCAAATCATCATCTGCGCCATGCTCCTTAGAGACCAGAGATTCTTTAATCCTGCATAGAGAGCATAACAGAGTAAGTTTAACCCTTGAAAGTCATTTGGAAGGATGGCCACACAAAAAACATTCAATTCATATACAATTACCTGGAATCGGATGTTGAAAGTTTAGGTAAAGGCCCAACAATTGAATCGAACTTCTCCTTCGCAATAGTAGAACAAGTCACATCACCAACTGAGATAGCAGTGAAAGCAATAGTCTCACCAATAAGAGACCACTCTCCAAAATGTCCTCCCTCATCTAACTGAACCACATAATCACCATTGTCCTGGGTCCTCTGAACCTGGTTTGTTTGAGCTCTAATGAGATCCCAAGAATATGAGTTCATCTGATCGGCGGCCAATATAAGTCTCACACGACCTCTTTGAATGATATACAGGGAAGCGACATCATCATTCTGAAAATTGGACGCAAGAGTGTTAATAACAAGTTAATTACAAAATAAGAAACGCACACCTTTGAAAATAGACATCATTTATCTTAAGAAACTTCATTTTCACTCAAAGTACCTTGTCTACTATTTTTTGCCCATCTGTAAAAGATACTACAACAAGCGACTCAGCAAGTTGATTCAGTTGGAGCATTGTAAATCTTGTAAACAGGTCTACCGACCGGAGCAACTTCATGGACGGTATATTTGAAAACTCAGACATCAGAATTCCACGGAAATCCTCCCGCTTTAGGGCCCATAATGTTCCACTAGTCACGGCTCGAACTGAAGCCTGAAGTGGCTTATTGTGCCTGTTTATGCCAACAATAAATAATGACTAGATGAACTGAATAGTGAACTCAGCGTGCTAGGCCGTCTGAACTTAATCAATTTATTTCGTTATATCATGGCATGATTGGTTGCATAATTCAGTTCTGATTCAAAATGAACAATAAATATGATATCTACTACTTCTTCCGTGCTTGCTCTCTTTACTAATTTGGAAGGGAAGGCTGAGTGTGAGTTAGTATAACAGTCAAATAGGAGTCTTTATGATTTATAGATAACAAAATAATTTTGTGTACTCTAGAGGGACCACAATTGTTCCCCAAATTCGTACCAATGTATTGCCCCTTGAAAATAATTTGGGTGCTTAATTTATGAATCAATTTACGGGTTTTTACAATGGTAGGTGTGAAAATGGGACTGACCTCCTCATGTGAATGCATAATAGGGGGAGAGTGTGCAATGACTGGTAAGCACAGTGACCCAAAGAGCTAAATAATATGTATATCATACATTTTTTTACCTGCACCTAATGTTCTTTATATGTTGTTGCCAATAGAGTGAATCGCATCAGGGTCCCAGTACTCTCCAAATGGGTATTTTGGGTCCCGGCACTCTTCAAATGGGTATTTTGGGTCCCGGAACTTGTCCCACATTCTCAAATAGGACACGATACTCTACATGGCACATAAAACCCAAAATTATCATTTGAGAGTTCCGGGACCCAAAATACTCATTTGGAGAGTATCGAGGCCTATTTGAGAACGGGAGACAAGTTACGGTACCCAAAATACCCATTTGGAGAGTACCGGGACCTATTTGAGAGCCGAGGACAAGTTCCAGGACCCCTGATGAAATTCACTCTTGCGAATAAGAGTATGTAGTTCTGTTGTAAATGACCATTATTTATGTTGACTAACTAAACTTCATGGGGTTTACTGTTATTTATTCTCAAAACAACTGCTGCATTGATAATACCTATACAACACAAAAAAGCATATACGAATATACATATCTCACATCAGTGCTAGCTCCCCAAACGAAGAAAGCCTATCAGCTGTATAACGATGCAGAACCTTGGTCATTTCTTTTCCATCTTCCTCCTGTTGCATATAAATCAGTTCAGTCTCCGAAAGTTATGGAATAGAGGAAAGGAGAAAAGATGGATTTTTAGCGACTAATTGAACTTCAATAAAAACACATGATCAGAAAAGGTCAGAATGTCAGCATAAAGAACATATATTGAAAAAGGCAGTGACACAAGGCTCCGAGCATTCCCTTTGTGCTCTGTTTGCACATCAACTATCTGACAAGCAACTTGATATATTGATAATTCACTCTTTGCGTCCAAGCATATATGAGAAATACGTACGTGTGTTTTGGCCAATAAGGTGTAGCTGTTTTGAGATAATTAGTAAGGAGTTTACTATTTTAGATATTGATCAAATACGGTGTTGCTTATCTTTGAAAAAAATGTTTGCACAACAAATGGTGCACATGTATTAATCCCTGATTCCTATCTAAGACTAAGTTCTACTAGCGCAAAAGTCGCAATTCGAAATCAAATCTGTACTTGCAATATATCGGAATTCACATGTATACCTGAATTGCCAAAACTTCATACTCACCACTACCAACTACATAGAAGCAATCACCTTCACCACCCTGCATCGCATAATATCCTTACTGAAAACTTCTATGCAACCTCAAATGTAAAACATACTTGAGATAAAAGAACATCAGAAAGTACCACCTGCTGTACTACTATATCCCCAGGTTTCACCTCAACTCGTTGCATACAATCAAGCAGAACATGACATTGTGAGTCAGTAAGCTTTCTGAAGAGGAAATGATCATGTAGTACCTGCTCAATATGTGCCTTCATATGATTGTGTTTTGAGGTCTGTCAGTAAGATGACATCATCCAATTTCTTATGTAAAGAACATATTCATAGTGAAAATGTCAATAGACCTTACTTGCTCTTCCCATGTCTTCCGATGCGATGGAGATGGAGAGACCCATAATTGACCATTTTCCAGAGAACTTTCGAGGGCCCTCAATCGTGCGCGTGATAAATCATGTCTGGAACGCTGATTGTTGGTGTTGGAACTTAACATTAATGGTGATTCAGAGCCAGCCAGTCCTAATACTTGCTGTGAAGGTTGTAAAGACACTTTTGTAACAGTCTGGGTAGATCCCATCTAGTAAAACAGTTAAAGTAAAAATGTTAGGTTCTTCTGAGATTTTGATGAAACAGTTAATACAAGAGGAGTTTTACGGTGCCCAATACCACTAGTATTATACTAGTGGTATTATGCATACCACCAGTATATACTAGTGGTATTTAAAATCCGACGGTTCAGATTAGTTTTCTTTCAACCTTCAGTATCACTAGTATTATTAGTAGTATTAATAATACTAGGTATTTCAGGAAAAAAAATACATATTGACATAAAATCGGTGACGGCAAAGGACAAATTAGTGGTGGCACAGGGAGGCAACATCATAGGTAACGGCAGTACGAGATTGTGCGAAGAGGGGGTGGCGATGAAAGGATTTAGAGGGCGGCGACGCGATGGAGAGTAGACCGATAATAAAACTAAAATGACTGTGTTACCCTTAAAAATACCACAAGTATAATACTAGTAGTATATGGCACCGTAAAACTCCTCTAATACAAAAGCAACAAAAAGAAACTAGAAAGATAGTTCCATACATCAGTTAACCCGTTAATATGCACAACTATGATTGTAATGTCATCCGTACGAGTTTCATACTGTAGCCAAAGACGATAAGACTCAGCAACAATTTCTGCACACGCATCACGAGGATCTTTATATTTAGAAATCTGCATGTCAGCCATATGAAACTTTAGTGCACATATAATTAAACTTTCATCAAAAGGTTGAATGTATTTGAGCAAAACTATTGAAATGTTTAATTCAAATTAGTAAATAAAAATCCTTTATTTGGACTCCTAACGTGAGGGATCTGACTGTCTCTATACAAAACGAAACAGACATTAGGGGACAATCGTAAACAGTTGCTATAGTGATTTTCCCCCCACAAGTTGACATCAACCACTAACTGAATAGGAGGTACTTCATATCTATTGCATAGTAACAACAAAAGAATCGCAGATGGTTGATGAAATTTACCATGTCAACAACTGTTTGACTGGAAAGAAACTCGAAAACCCCGTCACTAGCAAGAACAAAAAATGGATGGCTGGAATTGAGATCCAGGATGAAAATCTCAGGATCTGCAACAACGCCAATTGACTCAGCAACAGAATCTCCGATGCTACGTGTAAAGGCAGTTCCCGGATACATGCCATTTTGCACCCATAACCTTGGTGGATCACCATCATCACTTTCTTCAGTGCCCCAGCACTGCACATCTGCGTTCTTTAGCCCCTCTATTTGATCCAGCGTCAGAACCCGAGCACCACATTCCTTGACCCTTTCAACCTCATCAAATCGGTAAGGAGTTTGATCGATGGAGAGGTCAACAGCAACAATATTATCCCCTCGTTTCTCGGCAATGACGGCACGTGAATCACCAGTATTAGCAATGTACATAGTTTTACCTCTGACCAAAATAGTGACTGCAGTAGTACCACTCATGGAATCATCCAAGTTGTCCGCATGCAGTTGCGAGTTTGTTGCTACAAAAGCAGAATGAAGGGCTAGCACCGCATCTGTTTGAATACGGCTATCTCTGAGCAGGTTTTCGCATAATCTTCGCTTCACAAATTGTGAGCACTGAGCACCATATTCTCCATGACCATCAAAAACACCAAAGAAATGATCATCAGGACTAGTTCCGAATGGGGTATGTATGCAGAAGCTGTCTTGATTTGCCTTGTCCAGAGCTTCTGGGTAGTAACCTCTTTGAGACAGGAATGAGTATCTCAGCTCATAGTTACCCAAAGGGACTCGAACTTTGCGTGAACTATCTGGAGGAAGAAATTGTGATGAGACTCTTGCTAGTCGGTTGATGCCAACATTTGACTCCCTTGTAATGTTCAAGTGGTTCAATTCATCATCTTCTTCCCCAAGGTCATCAGAAGAAGCATCTGAAGCGCTGGAATCTATCTTTCCCCTCCCCCTGCTTGACTTTCCCCTTGATTCTCTTGGAGAGTCAGGTGTTTGCCGAAGGCATCCATTGGAGCACAAACAACAATTCAGTTGTGAACAACACTTCGAAGGTGAACAGCCCATCAATGAGATTTACAACCAGCTTGGTAAGACCAAAATATCATGACTAACATGAACAATTAAAAGGCCACCACTGTAATAACGAACTAGCCAAGGGCATGTACCAACAGTCAGAATGGTAAAAATTAACAGAATTCATCCCGTGCTCATCTGAAATCTGAAATCAAACAAATGTAATTCATTTTCAGATAAATAATAATTGGACAGGTTCATTCAGAAATAAATAACTGGACAAATGAACTAATGTTGAAGCCACTCTGAAACCTGTTACCAAAAAAAAAAAAAAAAAACCAAATTTATTGGACCACAAATGTTGGAATGCTCTCTCAACTGCAAGCAAGACATAATTCTCGTTCCTCTAGACAATTTTCGGACTCTAAAAGAATGCTGTCAAATGAATATTGTACAGAAAAGAATAATGATGTTCACTACTGCACCCATAAAGCTAAAATCATTCATACAGCTGTAACCAAACGGTTACTGTACAAACTAGCAGATTCCCCTTGCCTCAATGGTCCCAACATTAACTTTTGTCAGATATGTTCACACAAGGCATTAGCGTCGAACAATCACTACTAAAAGAGGAGAACAGGAAGTGAAAGAAAATGTGCAGCCGCCAAGAACCTGACATGTATGAATTGTAAAGACAGAACATTCTACAGTCAAGAACCTGGAGTTTAAGAACTACAATAAAGAAGAAGGATAAAGGAGGGTACTTACAGCCGCGAAGGTCGCCGTCGCCAAAGAGGAGAAACTCCGGCAGAGTATCAGCCAGCAGAGGCAGGCTTCAGTCTTCGGAGGAAAAGAAAGAGAGGGAGGGATGGAGAGAGAAAGGGGACTTGTGAGGTGTGCAGAGGAAGCAAGCCAAGCACACAGGGGCGGAGAGAGAAGTGGGTGGCTGAAGTAGAGCAGCCGCTAGCCAGTCGAGGGAAGCAACAGGGTGGAAGCCTGGAAGGAAGGAATCGGTGATGGGCGTTAATGAAGGAGAAAGGAGGCGCGCAAGCAACAAGGCGATGCAAGCGTGGCGATGGCAACCCCACGCCACCGAGCCTTTGTGGATGGGCCATATACCTCTTCCGAGATATAGGGGCTGTTTGTGCCCCAAATGGCAAGAAATGGGACTAATTTCTCAAAGATCGGTGGAGAATACGTGCGATGTGACCAAAAAAAAACTTTGCAAAAATTGCCTAATGAGCTATAAGGGTGTGGTTGCCTGTGGAAAAGCAAAAAGGGTCAAAATTTTCCTTGTTATCTCTTCGCGGGTGTTGAAAATCGACTTGCGTGGCTAGTAGCAACAGGCAACCAACCATGCCGTGAACTTTGTACTGCACAATTCGTATGACACCTCATGTTCAAGTTATCTAAAAAAAAAGTGACATGTCGATGCAACTTCATCAAAGAGCTTCTTCCTAACGTTTAATAACGATCACATCTCAAACAAATGAGACTCAAATTTGGACAATGTTTAATTAGTAATTACCAGCAATTGAACTAAACTAACATAGAAACAAATATGGGCAAGAACATTTAGCATCTCCTTGCTGAATTGGGATGACTTGAAGTTGAAGAGATGTATTTTTACTTGTTGATCTATAATGTTGAATTCTGTTTGTACTTAACGTGAATGCAAAAACAAATCAAAATGATCCGTCATTATGTTGTTACGTTACTGAAAACCGTAAATATCTTGAAACTATTTGAAAATGTATCTGGTTCACAAAATACATTCTGCTTTATTAAATGGCAAAATTAATCACTTTGAGTGTAAATATTTTATCGCCAAAAGAAAATAAACGCATGAAAATGGCAAAATTAATCACGTTCCATGAAGCACGAAAACATAACGTTTGGCTCTGGTCTTCGATTGAAAACACATGAAAGTGGTCTCTTATCCAAAAGTCAAAATCATTTTTTTTCAGTTGATTGACTGCACGAAGCCAATAATTGAAAAGTCAGCATCAATCTAATCAGGCAAGGAAGGAAAAGCATAACATTCCGGCACACGTATCATCATTTAAATTAGGTCAAAAGGATTTCAGATGGATAGTTGGAGCTATAATATTTCTTCCAAAACAGAGAGTCAACACAAGGTTTACAAAGTAAAATCGAGATACCAACACAATTCAGCTGATCATACTCTACTTTCCGGACCTTAATATATGTCTCGTAACTATCGGTTGAGTTGGACTTAACAAGCATAGCACAACTCCGCTTGTTCTCGTTAATATGCCAGCTGGTCGATTTGAGTTAAATGGTCATCTAGCTAGGAAACAAACATAAAAAGGTACTACATGGCACAATTGTAACAGAACCCTATCCTAAAAGTAGCTAATAGGCGAGGTAGCTGCCATTTCCATGGCCGCTGGGTAAAGCATGACAAGAACGGCCTTGTCGGCACCTTCAATGAATCAGCTGGTCCCTTCTCTTCTCTCCGAGTTGTTGACAGGTTCACTCATCCAATAGTCCCAAGACAGTGCTTTCAGAGGAAAATTATTGGCGTCCGCGGCATTCCTTCGCATTCAGTTCTGGAAAGAACACCTTCGGCATTTATTCAGTCCTGTTTTGGGTTTTGCGTGGACGAAAGTTCTATAAATATTTTGTATTTTAGTAATATTGGCAATAAGCATGTTGTATCACAAACCGAGTTGAAGGCTGGCCATTTAATCTTTTTCAGGGAATAGAGAAGCTAATCGATTATTGGTTTCTTCCTTCAGGAATTATATTAATTTTGAGGATACATTGGACGTTACTTGTCAACTACTCCTGGTAGGCATTCCAAAAGGTGTGGAATATTAAGATCTGGTTACTGATACTACGTTCAAACAAACAGCATAACTAATCAAAGGATCAATGTTGGAAAATTGAGTTCATGGGAGATGTTAAAGTTGCAAACTTGATAACACCAACAAACCTAGTATTTGTTTTTTTCTCTTTCGCTTTCTTACTGAACTGTAATGAAACATAGTCAATATCCTACAAATTTGAAAACTATGAATGCATGCATTTTTGTTTCTAGGACACCCAACATCAATTTGGCCCATGCTACGTTGAGAACAGGACGGAGAGCTAGTCTGGTGACTTGTGAGCTTGTGAGCTGTCTTGGTGTTGGGATAACGAAAGGGAAGGCAGCCAGAGCCAGGCAAGCAGGGTTTGCATTGGATGGACGCGTGTGGCTGTACATGTGAGCAACCTTTTTCTCTTTGGATCAAGTGAATCTGGCCGTGTGTGCCCATAGATACGCATCGAACTCTGCCTCCTATCCTTTTTCCTTTTGATTTTTCTGCGTTCATCAGTACAGGCTGTCATCTTCCCTACTCATTTCAATTTCGGCGCGATAAACAAATACTAATATGGAAGAGATATCTGTTGTATATGCAAATAAAGGAAAGGTCATTGTCTTTGTGCAGCTTGGTGCGTAAAGCTTGGTTCATTGTTACACCATAGCATTGACAACTTGGAAACTCTGAATACGCAAATGAAAGAGCGCACCACATATGCTTGGATCATCCACCGCATCTATAGCATGTTTTGGAAGAACATATAGCATGTTATTAAACTGACACCCATTCGGGCGATGTAGGCATATAGCAAACAGAAACAGGGTGCAACTACCTAACGAGAATAAGAGATGCCGCAAATATTTGTAATTAATTGGGAAATTCGACACGATCATCTTGTAGCAGACAAGGTCATGACATTTGATTGCACTGGCGTCCGATTTGCTCAGGATGGGGAAGATGCATCAGGACCAGGATGCCATACGCGAGGCAAAGCATGACTTTGGCCAGACTGAGCTGGAAAAGGATGGGATTCAGTTCAGATTGCACAGTAACACATGATTGATGACATTGGTATCCAGATCTGGTAGCAGCGCTGGGAGCCTGGGCGGAGAATTTGCTGCAGCGTTACCATTTCCTGCAAGGTTTCAGGGCTTGTTTGCTTCTTACCTTGAGAAATCTGCCTGACTCAGGCAGCATTCTCAGGCGTCCGCGGCTGGCGTTGCTGCCTGAGAGGCAACGTGCCTGCCAGGGCAGTAAACAAACACGCCCTCAGTAAGTCAGCTCTGACTCTTGCCTAAATGTGGAAAGCAGCCAGGAAAAGCTAGTTGTAAGATTTCCTCACGGACCGGATTGTCAGAGCTTTGGAAAATGACCGACTCGGCCACAGAAAAAAGAAGACGAGGATATAGGCAACATAGTATTAGTTTCTATGTCTACCTCTTTTCAAACAAAGTTTCTAGTCTACCGAATGGAACTTCCAAAATGTCTGTACGCGCCTCAAAGTTTCTGTAACGCCCAGGAAAAAAACCTTTTGTTATTGGGCTTAATTAGGGAGTTAATTGGGTAGTAAACAAGGCCCAATGGAGTGAGAGAAAACTGAAACGTCTCCTGATCTGCAACCCACGTCCCAGCCCCTACGACCGGTCATTTCTTCTCCCATCGATCGATCCCAATACGGAGAAAACAGGAGCGCCGCCACCTAGTCGTCTTCCTCCATAGGGCACAGCGATCCCTGCTGCCATTGATCTCCTTGCAAGGCACGGTAAGGCAAAAAGGATTCCTGCTAGCCTCCTTCATCTTGTTCCCGTTTTGCTAGTCTCACATCACTGCTGGGTAGGACGAAGAGGAGCACCCTGGTCCTGCAGTAGGAACGTGAGACATTGCAGACTAGAGAGGGAAAAGGGTCGTGTAGGATGGAGACCATCCAGCAATCGTGTTGGCTGTTGAAGGTAATGAACCGATTCCTTCCCCTCCAGATTTTCCCCTTAGCAGAGGGTTTCAAGGTTGAAGATTAGGGGCAAACCTCGCCATCGAGGTCGCTGCACGCGATGCTCTGTTGCAGTGTTTGTTCAGGCTGCGCAGTAGCAGTTTGGTCACGTTTTGGAGGGTCTTATGGGTAGAATCTGAACATCTTGTGAACATGAAAGTTGTAGAGAGTTTCAATACCTTTTCATAGAGTGCTTAAACGCCTAATTTGGTTCATCAGATATGGAGATACGATTTTCTGAATATCAGCTGTTCGCATAGTAGCGAGAAACCTGAATGCCTGTTTTGTTCGTCAGTTTAAACCCTCATACAGTCAGATTTAATTTTTGCGTTCAATAGAAATCTTGTAGATATTTTTCTGTACATGATCTTAGTGTGCTCATTTATCCTTTTATCTGTTGTATAAAAATAGTTATGAAAATGTTAAGCCGACTGTTCTGTGAAGACAGTTTCCGCCGTTAAGGGACTGTTTTGGGTTTCTTTGCAAACGACCATAGGAGCGCTTTACATTCAGTTTTTATATGATGATGTGTTTTTAAATATGCCGTTGCTACTGTTGAATCAGGTGGTAGCACTTCTAATCCTTGATTTGGCGAGTTCTCTTCATCGTCTTCGGTTAAGAGGCAAGTAACGTAGGGGATGTGGCAATCGCTATGTCTATATGCATGTTTTGCATCTTTTCTGAATAAAATGGCAAACACAACAGAGATTCTATCAAATTTCTTTACTTCTCGCTGAACCATTGATGATTGATGATTGTTTATTTGATTTTAATCAGTGATGCATGAAGATTGATTGTCAAACTCAATATGTCTTATGCTTAACACTTGGATCAGTTTTATCTATGTCGTTTATATTACTCCATCAATGATTTTGTCTTGTACTGATTGCGATCAGCGATATTATGCATACTTGTCGTTCACATGCATACATATGCATTAATTCATCTGAAGTTTAAAGGCCTGTCATTGCCATCGTGCATGACTAGTACCGGTACATGAAGTTGCATGAGAGGTTGGCATCGTCCAACATAAAACTCTCACTGAAGTTGCATCATGGCATGCATACATTCTTGTTAATCGTCGGAGGATGTTAAATTATCATGGAGATTGTGATATCTTGTATTTGAAGAATTATGGATGGTCGATTCATATCTTATCGTTTAATTGAAAGTGTACCTTTGGTTGTTTATTGCTTCTCATGTTGGCTGCTCATTATTCACTTGTTTTAAAACTAATAAACAACCATGTGTGAGATATGTGTATATTCATAGCCGTTGCTTGCTGAGTTTATCTCACCCCTTTCATCTTTCCAGGTGCTAATGAATAAAGCGAGCATGATGGGCATGGGGAGTAGCTGGTTTACACGTGCACACATGTTTGGGTCTTGGATCTTTAGTTTTCTTTTGTTTAAGACTTTGAGTTTGTAATAACGCTTTGACCTTTTGGAGCTTCGATCACCTTGTTGCACGTTGCGTTAGCGTGATGCTTAATAGAGTACTGTTGATGGCTTCTCTCGTTGTCCTTTAAGCATTTCTTTTTGTGTTATATTCTTTGTTTTAGAGTAGGGTGTTACAGTTGGTAATCAGAGCAGGTTTTAGATCCTTGGAAATAATATTAAATTGACACACTTTGCACATATAGGAAGGGGTATGGGATATGCATTGCATTGCATGCGCTTTTGTTTCTTTATATGTCTAACTTGCTTTTTTTTTCCGCTGCTGTATAATAGTCATCTATTGTTTGTTGCATGGTGCTTGTCGTGTATTCCTTTTAGTTGTGATATATGGTTGCCTTTTATGATATAAATATGAGGCTTATTGAATTGTTAATGTTGTAGAGATGCCACCTAAGACGAGGGGTCGTGGTCGCTCGGCTACGACTAGAGGTCGTGGCACTACTCGTGCCCGTACGACCAGAGGTCATGGCGCCAATCAGGACGATGCTGAGGACGTTGAGTCCCATCAGCCAGTGGCTGGTGATCAAGTGAATTTGTTGGCAACGTTAAGGGAGATAAATACTGAGCTAAGGGCTTTGAGACAGGGAAGACAAGCTGGAGCTGCTGCAGTTGGTGGTGGTGATATTGGGACAGCTGCTGGTGGAGCTGCTAGTGGTGTGTCTCTTCAAGGGTGGGTTGGTATGAAACTGGAAACCTTTGATGGATCGGGTACTCCAGTTCAGGCTGCAGATTGGCTATCCTATATTGAGATGCAGCTTGATGCTTTTGAGGTGCTACCTGCAGATAGAGTTCGCTATGTCACTCAAGTGATGAAGGGTCAAGCTCAGATTTGGTGGCGCGGAGTGTTATCTGCTAGAACTGCTGCACATGGTTATCCTTCTTGGCTTGATTTTCAGAGGGAGTTTGAGAGGAGGTTCTACTCAGATACCTTCTTAGATAAGATGCAGATTGAGCTGAATAATTATACACAAGGAAAGAAGACAGTGGCTGAATATGAGGAGGGATTTAATCAGATTGTTCGCTTTGTACCTCATGTGGCTCAAGATGATGCTGAGAAGGCTAGGCGTTTTAGACAGGGTTTGAGGCCTTTTATCCGCCATGTTCTTGGTGCTTTTAGAGTCACTGATTTCCGCAGTATGGTGGAGCAGGCTTCTGGAGTTGAGTTGCAGCAGGAGTACACTGATGATATCCGCAAGGCACCTGGAACAGATCAGCAGAAGGATCAGAAGAAGGGCCATTCTAGTGGTCCTACTCATGAGAACAAGGGTCAGCAACGCCATCATCCATATCAAGGTGGATCTTCTCAGACACGCTCTTCAGGGGCTACTAGTTGGAAGGCTGTGGTTAAGCCAGGATTTGGCTTGGTGTGCTTCAAGTGTGGTGATCCTTATATGCAGCGTGAGTGCTCTTGGAAGGGAACTTGTTCTGTTTGTGGTCACTCTGGCCATAAAGATCCAGTGTGCCGCAAGAATCCTAATGGTAAAGTTACTTGGGAGAAAGTGTCCACTGCTTCAGCATCTTCTTCTGCTAGGGGTTCAGCACATATGTTGGCTGCTCCTACTCCACAGTACCTACAGGCTCCTGTTGCTCCTCAGATACAATATCTTCCAGCTCCTCCTACTACCAGTGCTTACTACTTGCCACAGCCGACTACTCAGTTGCCTGTAGTGCCAACACAGTCAGGAGTGGGGACTTCTTCTCAGGTTCCAGGAGTTTCTTCTTCTCAGTCACATCCTGGAATATATGCTTTGCCTACTGCTGAGACGAGAGGTCGCAACGACGTGGTGACAGGTATCTTACCCATGGATTCTCATGATGCTCATGTCTTATTTGATTCTGGCGCTAGCTTTTCGTTCGTTTCTCTAGATTTTGCTAGAAGGGCAAATTTATCTGTGCAAAGGATTGGGGAGTCGGTAGTAGTCAGTTCGCCCAATGGTATTATTTGTAGCTCCAATGTTTGCCCTGGTTGTGCTATCACTATCGGTGAGGAGGATTTCTATGTCAATTTGGTGATGATTTCCTTGGATTCTTTTGATGTCATTCTTGGCATGGATTGGCTTTATCAATATCATGCAGTCATATCTTGCTTCTGGAAGACTATTACCTTGTTGGCTCCATCAGGAGAGGAGATTACCTTTCAGGGGAGTGCTTTGCCGTATACACTCTCTCTTCTTTGCAACCTTTTCCCTAAAAGGTGGATGGTGAAGTCCGGTGCCCTTTGGTCTCTTGTTGAGGGGCAAGACATTATCTCGCGTATTAAAGATATTCGTGTTGTGTGCTCGTTCCCTGATGTTTTCCCTGAAGAGCTTCCAAGATTGCCTCCTGAGAGAGAAGCTGATTTTCACATAGAACTTATTCCTGGTACGAGGCCTATTTCTAAGAGCCCGTACAAAATGGCCGCAGTTGAGCAAGTGGAGTTGAAGAAGCAACTTGATGATCTCTTGGCTAAGGGTTTTATTCGGCCGAGTAAGTCCCCATGGGCTTCGCCGGTCCTTTTTGTTGAGAAGAAGGATGGTACAAAACGACTTTGTGTTGATTATCAGGGTCTTAATCAAGTAACCATCAAGAATAAGTACCCGCTGCCGCATATTGAGATTTTATTTGACCAGTTGAAGGGTGCAAAGATATTTTCTAAGATTGACCTGGATTCCGGTTATCATCAATTGAGGATAAGAGAAGAAGATATTGAGAAAACTGCTTTTAGCACAAGGTACGGGCATTATGAGTATATTGTTATGTCTTTTGGACTAACAAATGCCCCTGCTGCTTTTATGGGTGCTATAAACAGGATGCTACATGAATACTTGGATGTTTTTGTGGTGGTGTTCATTGATGACATCTTAGTATACTCTAAGACTGAGGAAGAGCATGAAATTCATCTGAGATTGGTATTGGAGGCTCTTTGGAAGAATAAATTCTATGCCAGGATGAAGAAGTGTGCTTTCTGGTTGCGCGAAGTCGCTTTTCTTGGTCATGTTATTAATCAAGATGGCATTACTGTTGACCCGAAGAATGTGGAGTCAGTAGTAAAGTGGCAAAGACCAACCAATGTGACCGAGATCCAGAGTTTTCTTGGCCTGGCGGGGTATTATCGTCGTTTTGTGAAGGATTTCTCTATTCTTGCCAAGCCAATGACACGACTCACTCAGAAGAGAGTTCCTTTTATTTGGACTGACGAGTGTGAGCATAGCTTTCGCACATTGAAGGAAAAGCTAGTGAATGCACCTATTCTCACATTGCCTGAGAGTGGCAAACGATTCACTATCTATACTGACGCTTCACGCATTGGACTTGGTTGTGTTTTGATGCAAGAGGGCCGAGTGGTTGCTTATGCTTCGAGGCAACTGAAGACTCATGAGCAAAACTATCCTACTCATGATTTGGAGTTGGCAGCTGTGGTTTTTGCTTTGAAAATTTGGAGGCATCATCTCTATGGAGAGTCTTGTGATATCTTTACTGATCATAAGAGTCTCAAATATATATTTACTCAGAGGGATCTGAATTTGAGGCAGAGGAGATGGCTTGAGTTGATCAAGGATTATGATCTCACTATTCAGTATCATCCAGGCAAAGCTAATGTGGTGGTAGATGCACTCAGTAGGACTGGGGTTCCTAAGACACTAAATCCTTTGATTGCAGAGTTCGATAAGATGAGCATTTGCTATTGCTATGCTGGTACAGCACAGGCAGAGACCCAGTTGATAATTGAGTCCGCTATACCACAGAGAGTAAAGGAAGCACAACAACATGATCGTCTTCTTCAGGGTGTTAGGAAACGCATCATGGAGGGTAAGCCGAAGGAATTCAGCATTGACGAGCAAGGAGCAATACGCTTTCGAGGACGCCTTTGTGTTCCTCAAAAGGCTGATGTAAAAATGGATATTCTAAAGGAAGCACATCGTACCCCGTACACTATTCATCCTGGTGAGACAAAGATGTATCGAGATTTGAAGCAGAATTTTTGGTGGAAAAGAATGAAGGTGGATATAGCTAAGTATGTTGCATCATGTGGAGTGTGTCAGCAGGTCAAAGCTGAGCATAAGAGGCCCGCAGGTAAGTTGCAACCATTGCCAATCCCAGAGTGGAAGTGGGAGCACATAACTATGGATTTTGTGGTTGGTCTACCTCGTTCACCAAGAGGGATGGATGCTATATGGGTTGTGGTTGATAGACTCACAAAGTCAGCGCATTTCATTCCTATGAAGAGTACTTACTCAGCTTACGATTTGGGTCCTCTTTATGTCTCACAGATTGTGCGGTTACATGGTGTCCCAAAGACCATTGTTTCAGATCGGGATGCCAAATTTGTATCTAAGTTTTGGGCGAGTGTGCAGAAGGCTTTTAAGACAGATAGGAATCTTAGTACTGCATTTCACCCACAGACAGATGGACAATCTGAGCGAACGATTCAGACCTTGGAGGATATGTTGCGTTCTTGTGTGCTTACATGGAAAGGCAGTTGGGAGGATCACCTGGCTTTAGCTGAGTTTGCTTATAATAATAGTTTCCATGCTAGCATTAAGATGGCACCATATGAGGCACTTTATGGAAGGAGGTGCAGATCGCCACTATGTTGGGATTCAGTGGGAGAGAAGGCATTGTTAGGACCGGATTGGGTTCAACAAAATGTGGATAAAGTTGCCGAAGTACGTCATAACTTGTTGGCTGCGCAGAGTCGACAGAAGAGCTACGCAGATGTGAGGAGGCGTGAGCTAGAGTTTGAGGTTGGAGATCATGTCCTCTTGAGGGTTTCACCGACCAAAGGAATTGTGAGGTTTGGCACCAAAGGGAAGCTTAGCCCAAGGTACATTGGTCCATTCTTGGTGATTGCACGCATCGGGAAACTAGCCTATCGATTGGAGTTACCGGAGTCCATGAAGGGGGTACACAATGTTTTCCATGTCTCGATGTTGAGGAAGTATCTTCATGATCCGGAGCACAAGATTGATCTGGACCCTATCACTATTGAGCAGGATCTCACTATTGAGTCTCATCCTGTTCGTATATTGGAAACCTCAGATCGTGTTTTGAGAAGGAAAGTGATCAAGTATGTAAAAGTACTTTGGTCAAATCAAACTGAGCGAGAAGCTACTTGGGAGCTTGAGGAGCTCATGCGTCGGAAATATCCTCAACTTTTTGAAAGCGGTATGTGAAGAAACGTTTCTTTCCACATAGCTTGTTTTTCTTTGTGTAGAGCGGTAGAATTCGGGGACGAATTCTTTTAAAGGAGGGGAGAATGTAACGCCCAGGAAAAAAACCTTTTGTTATTGGGCTTAATTAGGGAGTTAATTGGGTAGTAAACAAGGCCCAATGGAGTGAGAGAAAACTGAAACGTCTCCTGATCTGCAACCCACGTCCCAGCCCCTACGACCGGTCATTTCTTCTCCCATCGATCGATCCCAATACGGAGAAAACAGGAGCGCCGCCGCCTAGTCGTCTTCCTCCATAGGGCACAGCGATCCCTGCTGCCATTGATCTCCTTGCAAGGCACGGTAAGGCAAAAAGGATTCCTGCTAGCCTCCTTCATCTTGTTCCCGTTTTGCTAGTCTCACATCACTGCTGGGTAGGACGAAGAGGAGCACCCTGGTCCTGCAGTAGGAACGTGAGACATTGCAGACTAGAGAGGGAAAAGGGTCGTGTAGGAAGGAGACCATCCAGCAATCGTGTTGGCTGTTGAAGGTAATGAACCGATTCCTTCCCCTCCAGATTTTCCCCTTAGCAGAGGGTTTCAAGGTTGAAGATTAGGGGCAAACCTCGCCATCGAGGTCGCTGCACGCGATGCTCTGTTGCAGTGTTTGTTCAGGCTGTGCAGTAGCAGTTTGGTCACGTTTTGGAGGGTCTTATGGGTAGAATCTGAACATCTTGCGAACATGAAAGTTGTAGAGAGTTTCAATACCTTTTCATAGAGTGCTTAAACGCCTAATTTGGTTCATCAGATATGGAGATACGATTTTCTGAATATCAGCTGTTCGCATAGTAGCGAGAAACCTGAATGCCTGTTTTGTTCGTCAGTTTAAACCCTCATACAGTCAGATTTAATTTTTGCGTTCAATAGAAATCTTGTAGATATTTTTCTGTACATGATCTTAGTGTGCTCATTTATCCTTTTATCTGTTGTATAAAAATAGTTATGAAAATGTTAAGCCGACTGTTCTGTGAAGACAGTTTCCGCTGTTAAGGGACTGTTTCGGGTTTCTTTGCAAACGACCATAGGAGCGCTTTACATTCAGTTTTTATATGATGATGTGTTTTTAAATATGCCGTTGCTACTGTTGAATCAGGTGGTAGCACTTCTAATCCTTGATTTGGCGAGTTCTCTTCATCGTCTTCGGTTAAGAGGCAAGTAACGTAGGGGATGTGGCAATCGCTATGTCTATATGCATGTTTTGCATCTTTTCTGAATAAAATGGCAAACACAACAGAGATTCTATCAAATTTCTTTACTTCTTGCTGAACCATTGATGATTGATGATTGTTTATTTGATTTTAATCAGTGATGCATGAAGATTGATTGTCAAACTCAATATGTCTTATGCTTGACACTTGGATCAGTTTTATCTATGTCGTTTATATTACTCCATCAATGATTTTGTCTTGTACTGATTGCGATCAGCGATATTATGCATACTTGTCGTTCACATGCATACATATGCATTAATTCATCTGAAGTTTAAAGGCCTGTCATTGCCATCGTGCATGACTAGTACCGGTACATGAAGTTGCATGAGAGGTTGGCATCGTCCAACATAAAACTCTCACTGAAGTTGCATCATGGCATGCATACATTCTTGTTAATCGTCGAAGGATGTTGAATTATCATGGAGATTGTGATATCTTGTATTTGAAGAATTATGGATGGTCGATTAATTTCTTATCGTTTAATTGAAAGTGTACCTTTGGTTGTTTATTGCTTCTCATGTTGGCTGCTCATTATTCACTTGTTTTAAAACTAATAAACAACCATGTGTGAGATATGTGTATATTCATAGCCGTTGCTTGCTGAGTTTATCTCACCCCTTTCATCTTTCCAGGTGCTAATGAATAAAGCGAGCATGATGGGCATGGGGAGTAGCTGGTTTACACGTGCACACATGTTTGGGTCTTGGATCTTTAGTTTTCTTTTGTTTAAGACTTTGAGTTTGTAATAATGCTTTGACCTTTTGGAGCTTCGATCACCTTGTTGCACGTTGCGTTAGCGTGATGCTTAATAGAGTACTGTTGATGGCTTCTCTCGTTGTCTTTTAAGCATTTCTTTTTGTGTTATGTTTTTTGTTTTAGAGTAGGGTGTTACAGTTTCATACAGACAACGGATGGTTTTCACCAAACTTTGATGTAAACATGATTCAATTTCAGCTTTTAACAAACTTTACCCAGCCTGACAGGTGCTACTATAAATAATTGAAAGTAAACAAAAAAAGGACATTCCTGGTCTCCTTACCTTTTTTTTTTCTCTGTTTTGAGACGGTGATATCCCAAGTTGAAAAGGCGTGCCAAGCTCATATAGGAAACATTTCGAATTTCGCAAAGGGGAAAAAAAAAAGAGAACAGCTTTATGGTTCTTCTATCGGATCCGTCTAGGCTTGCCAAATGTCTACAGCCGTGCGCGCCAAAAAAATAAAAATAAAAAATCGTCTGGCTGCAGCAGAGCAGCAAGGAACAGAGGATAGCGCGAGAAAGAGGCGCCAACCAACCAGTAGCTGCAGGGCAGGGCACACACGTGTCGCACGCACGACGGCAATGAGGGCGTTCCCGGTCACCGCCGGCCACGGCACTGTCGCCTGCGCCGCCGCCGCCGCGCCCGTTCCCCGGAGATCCCTGCTCCTCTCCACCGCCGCCGCAGGTTGCCGTCAAGTCATCACCTGTAGTGTTCTAGCAAGCAGCATTTCTGTCGCCTAACCTCACCTGGTGCGTGGCTGTTTCTTGCAAGGAGCGACGCTGCACTCGGACCCGTTGCGGCTGGCCCGGTGCGCGAGCGGCGCCGGCGCGTTGCGTGCGTCGGCGCAGGCGGCCACGTTCGCCGGCAAGGACGACGCTCTCGCGTGGGCGAAGAAGGACAACCGCCGGCTTCTCCACGTCGTCTACCGCGTCGGCGATCTCGACAAGACAATCAAGTACTGTTATACATACCTCGATCACCTCGCCATAGAAGATATGTGGAGTATGTCACAAACATCTCACAGCACGGTTTCTTTTCTCCTGGGGAATGCAGGTTCTACACCGAGTGCCTGGGAATGAAGCTGCTGCGGAGGCGGGACATCCCGGAGGAGAAGTACAGCAACGCGTTCCTCGGGTACGGGCCCGAGGACTCGCATTTCGCCGTCGAGCTTACATACAGTTAGTGCCACTGCTATAATAACCAGTCCAAGACCGAGCAATCCATTATCTGGAGCTGCTTCGTGGTAGCTGATTGTTGATTCACAATTGATTAATTTGCAGACTACGGCGTTGACAAGTACGACATCGGCTCTGGTTTTGGCCATTTCGGTATTGCGACTGACAATGTAAGACACTTGCGATTTTGTTTTCTCCACTTATCGGTCAAAAGAAGATGTTCTGTATCAACAACCTGTCATTGGAAACTTTTGTTGAAACAGGTAGCGAAGACAGTTGAGCTAATCAGAGCGAAGGGTGGCAAGGTGACGAGGGAGCCCGGTCCTGTCAAGGGCGGCAACACCGTCATCGCCTTCGTCGAGGACCCCGACGGCTACAAGTTTGAGATCCTCGAGAGGCCTGGAACGCCAGAGCCATTGTGCCAGGTGATGCTCCGCGTCGGCGATCTCGACCGTGCCATAAGCTTCTACGAGAAGGTACGTAGGTAGATGAAATTGAAAAGCCGTTGTATTTCTTCAGTCCGGTTGTCCCCGTTGTCACTCCTGTGCTTGTCAAAAACCACGCGCAGGCATGTGGCATGGAGTTGCTTCGGAAGAGAGATAACCCTGAATACAAGGTGATCAATCCAGTTCAAAGGATACTCAGCTCCTTGTACCATGGGCGTGTATACTGACTGGTAAAGTTCTGCAGTATACGGTTGCGATGATGGGGTACGGGCCCGAAGACAAGAACGCGGTGCTGGAGCTGACATACAACTACGGTGTCACTGAATATGAGAAGGGAAATGCATATGCCCAGGTATGCCACATGGATGTCTTTGCGTTGCAGCGTTGCCGGCCATCATTTCTTAGCTCCGGGGTCTGACACGCTTTTTGTTCGCACAGATCGCCATAGGCACCGATGACGTCTACAAGACCGCTGAGGTCGTGAAGCTGTTCGGAGGGCAGGTGGTGCGGGAGCCGGGGCCATTGCCGGGGATTGGCACCAAGATCACAGCCATTCTGGACCCAGATGGGTGGAAATCGGTACCAGCGTTGTTTCTCCCATACATTTATATTGTGGCATGCCTCAAAGAACCTGCTAATCAGATCAAACTTATAGTATTCCATATCTCAATGTGCAGGTGTTCGTTGACAACATTGATTTCACCAAGGAACTTGAGTGATCATGCCCCCAGGCTGTCTTAATTCATTGGCTCTTGAGCACCCCATCGCCCTCTTCACTTGAGCTCCCTGTGAATGTGTCGCAAGACTGTTTTGTTCCCGAACAATAAAGAATTGAGGACCTTGAGCCATCACAGGTTGTAACTGTATCGAATAACACAAAGCTCAACTAATAGTTCGAACAGGACCCATCCGCTTGCTTTATAGCATGTTGTGTTGAAGCATGAATACAGATTGATCAGTTTGGAATTCTTGCAAGGTGCATACAGATTTCTGTTTTAGCCATGGTAAAGTGGACACAGATGTTTCCAACACGGTAAACCTGAATTTCAAAATTCATGAGCATCACTTTCTATACTCATGAAACAGGTGGAACGGGCATGATATCAAATTGAAGGATAATACTTATTTGACACCATGGAAAAAGGTCAAATGATGGATACCGAAATGCGAATACAATCTGAGAAAATCAAGTCAGTTCAACATGCACGGAATTAATAAGCTTCAAAACACCCAAGGAAATCACAGGCATGTCCATCAATAAACATAAGAACTTTAAAAACATTCTCAATTTAACGCCATTTGGAAGACCTAGCATTGGTTACACGAATGACCACAAAACTGCAGATCAGAAAAAGGAAGCATAAGATAGTATGGCTTCTTCAAGATGTCATAAGCTGTCCCTGTGATTCCTTCCATTTCGTACAATGCACCCCAACAAAATCAATTGCCAGCTCTGCTTTCATTTAGATCTACAATCAAAACCATAATACAATGGAGTGTCCCAGAATAGAACATCCGTTATAGACAAATTCAGCCATGAGATGTTTCCAAGAAGTCATCAAGCAGACACAAGTTAAACCCTGAGCTACGGCATGGCACCTTTGACAATTTACCTCCAGTCAAACAGATTTCTGCTGACTGACTGTGTGATACCATGGAAGTGCTTATATATTGAGTCTTGACCTGTGCATATGGCTCTTGAAAGTGACAGCAATGAGGATGAGCCAATTCTTTGGAGATATGTGAACTGGCAGACTAACCCAGAGCATACACTTCCAGGTAACTCTTCATAATCCTTGCCTGGTGGGACATTACATGCTGCAGCTGATCCAAGTTGAATAGTATACCACTTTCTGCATGCAAATTGATGGCATAACAGAGTGAGATTTGAGAATGACACTACGATAAGAAATCCAACTCCTATAATTCTGTGCAACAGTAGCAATACAAGTTGACTTACAAGTACAGTAAGTCATGCCAAAAGGAAACCCAGCCGTTGGATACTGCACTGAACGTAGTTCCCCATTGCTCCTGACATGATTATTTCTAATCCAAACGAACACTGTTCTGCTTAATCCCCAATTTCTCTTTAAGCAAGTAATACATCATCATCATCATTATTTGGCAAAGCACCCTGAATCAATGAGCCCAGAGAGTTGAAGAGTTACAACGAATCCATGCGACACAATAGTGTGCTGCCTTTCCTATGCAAGTTTCCATATAATCCACAAATGAAAAAATAATCAACCACAGCAGCAATGTGATGCTGCATTCATAACAGCATCAGCTAATATCTCTGGTTGGTAGTAACCACCTCAAGCAATACAGAGGTCACCTTCAAACCCCACCAACTAGGTCACCTTCAAACCCCACCAACTGTGATAATCACCTCAAGCAATACAGATGCCACCATAAAATCCCAACAGTTGTGGTAATCACCTCAAGCAATACAGATGTCACCTTAAAACCCCAACAGCTGTAGTAATCATGTCAAGAAATACAGATGTTGCCTTAAAAACCCAAGCTATTTTCAGGACCAAGGAATTAAAACATTCGAGTTTGTCCTGAATTCTTCCATGAAACCATATCCAGTAACCTACAATAGCAGCACAGGTCAACATGGAAAGATTGGGCTCTAGAGTCATTACCAGAATAAGTAATGGAAGCTTCAAACCGTGAAATACCACCAATCATACAGGCCAAGCATGGTATTAAGAAAAGACTGATACATGCCATACCAGCAGGCATTTTCTCAAGCAAAATTCAACAGTCATAGAGGTTTCCATGCAACGCTAGGCTACCTTTTCAATTTTAGGCCATTAAGCTCAAATCCCAGGACACTCCTCGTGCAAGTCATTAAACCATGCAACAAAGCATCAGGGAAAAAAAAAAAAGGAAATCGATGTCTGCTTGATGAGCAACATTGCTCCTTAATGTTTAACAGACAAAAATTCCATTACTAAAATTGAGGCTTGCTTGTTAGGATTCAACTAATCCTAGAATAGCCAAATAATTGGTTTTCATTTCCTCTTTGGCACATCTAGACAATGTGCCACAAAAACAAATAGCATTTTAAAATAGTTCATTTAATGCCAGCCAGTTCTCTACTACTGTTGAATTATGGCCTAAATTTATTAATGACATTAAGAAGCATTATGAAATCATTTAACACTATCATCAATTAGGGTTAAAATTTAGCAAAAATTTAGTAGCCAATTTTTAGCAAGAAAATGAACTCACAGGACGGCTAAAAGGGAAACTCACTGAATTTTTGGAAACAAACAAATGGATAACAAACCAGGTCAAGTTAATCCCTAAACTTTGATGAGATTCAAACCAACCAGCACTTCATTGCCAAATAGGAAATCTTCCAAAATTGAATCAATATAAGTTTTTGGCATTACAATATTAAACTTGAATGCAGGCTCTTAAAAAGAAAGAATAAGCTGTCCACTTAGGGGCCATTACAAGCTCTCAAATTCCCTTTTGGAGGGAGGTGGCTTTATCAGGACCATATTACTTCTCTTTTTAACTAATAGGGAAGCTCCTTAGTATAATACAAGGAAAATTTGTCTAGATATGGAAAACTCTCCACAACCAGCTGGTCAGCATAGCTCTTCAAAATAGGCAGTCGTTTTAATGCAAGCAAGTTCTACTGTACTGAAATATTATAACACTATTTGAGATTATAGCCCGATTTTGGTAGTGGAAAACTTTCAAAAAAGACTGGCAGCGTAAGTGAATTGTTTCCCACAAACTTTCCAAGTTCTTGCATGAAGAAATTGGATGATAACAAGAAGCAAATGCCAGAAAAAAATAAATAAAAATGAAGAGCTAAATTTGGTAACCTAAATTCTGGATTGGGCTTCAAACAAAAATGAATGATTTCCAAGATAAGAATTTTTACATATTATGAATGCTGTCTCATTATGTTATAGGCATTTCAAATATTAAATGCTGCCTCATTATGTTTTAGGCAAGCTTAACGACAGTTATCTGATCTTGACGTTTGAGTACCAGTGTATCTGAGTGCATTCATATGGATCAAAATATAATTGAGACATATTGCAAATATGTTGTCATCAAATCCTCAAACGAAGAATAGAACAATTAATCTCATAACTGATCTAGTTATTAATTAATGACATACATTTTTTTTATTGTCACGAATATATATACAGCATTATCAGATGGAATATCAACATGTCGCATGATCAGTATGTTATATCGGCTGACATGTGCCAGTCCAATATATCAGAAAGATATCATTGGTATCATTTAATGAGCAATGCCTAGATATTGCCAGATATGGCATGTATTTACTATTGACAGTAACTAGAATGTGGGCACCTTGATGGTATCAAATTGCTTGCATTGGCACAATTATGTAAGGTGAGGTGTTTTTTCAAAAGAATGCTGCTACCTCCATTTTTTTTATATGACATTGGTTGGTTCAAATTTGAGCTAACCAACGTCATATAAAAAAGAATGGAGGGAGTACTTTGTTATCTATTACATTTTTTCATGACCACGTAGAAATATGTTTCGAACAAAAATAGAAACTTTGGATTATTTATGGTATTCTCCACAATCACGTGTTCCACAGTGGTAGCTAAGTTTTGTCATGACTAACTTTGGGAGCAGAGCACCAGTGCACCACTACTTACTATAAGAGTGACTGACAGTACCAGCTATAAAATCCTTGAACTCATAAGGTTATGTTGGGAAATTATTGTGGTGTTCAGCACTGCTGACATATAACACTAATTACGATGAGTGCCAAACACATTCTATTATGTTTCACAAAAGCATGCTGACAATTAATTAATATTATGTACAAACAAATAGGCACAAAGCGCTTCAAAGAAGACTAAAGCCGCAATATACATAATTCTTGATATATTAACCCCATTAGAGTGACCAACTGAATCAAGTACTATGCTCGCCATTGGGTAATTTCTTAATTAATAAGCACCTAAAGATTCAAGTGCCACTTCAGATTTAATAACAAGCCATGCAGTTAACATACAGGTTAGAGCTGAACAATTGTAATGCACCAATCGGAACTTATTAGCTGAAACTAACTCTAGGCCACCTTACCAGTGTAGTCTGAGCTATAATATCCTCATATTGCCTAAAAGAAGCAGCCTTAGTTGGAAGACCCGTTAGGCTGGTGACAGAATTAAAGACGCTATGGGTAATGGACTACAAAGAAAGATGCAAATGGATGGCCCCTATCGACCCGATGCCCATTCTAGTTCCTTTAGTTTGTAACTAAATGTAAACGGTAACAATTGTGTGGAATTGGTTGTGTCAACCTACTTGCATCCAAGAGTTCAGCAACTGAACACCTAGGGATAACAGAAGACCTCAACTGACCCGAAAAATCTCACGCTAACCCTTGTCTGATACCCAATATGTGATATTTAATATTTGCGTACGACCTTCTTCATAATGCTAACATGTGCAACATGACTAGAATTTCGTGACACAACCACCATAGACAGTTACACATGATAGTTCACATGTTGGAGGGAGGGCTACCATTTGACACTTCCTCCAGTCATAAACCTTGTCACAACGATCTTTATTTCATACTTGCATGATATTTTGCTTGCATCATGATATCAATGTGCAATATTTTTTTTAAGTTTCAGATTACTTTGTGCATCAAATCAAGATTTGACATCCTAAACTGATATTCTTTTGCGCCTCATTTCTTCATTTAATGTCACAGTTCAATCACAAGATTCTTTTTGCTTTCCATATCTTTATTTAATCCCACAGCAGCTGGCACCAGCGTGCAATGAAATAATCTAACCTGCATGCAGAAACTATCTACCAAGACACAACCTTAGTACCTTATCCTTAACCCATTATAAGGCAAAGTATTTAACTGGAAAGCCAAAGTTACCGCATAGTCAAGCGGATAAAACAACAATACAACCATCCATAACTACACAGAAGATGCAAGACTTAGTAGCATCGAAGGTAGTCTCACCAATAGTTAACTGAAAGGAACTAACTGTTCCAAAGGCTAAATGCGGTTAGAAGGCCCTGGACTGTTATTTCCACGAATGTGGGGGTCAATGGACCCCTGTGTTCTTGAGGTTATGACATCGTTCCTTGAAGCATCAGAACGACCAAGCAGTGTGGATTGCAGCAATGCATTATCAGTGCTGGCACCCACTCTCTACAAGTAAAAAAAGGGGGTAGTTATAAACAGAACATGTATCTTAGAAACAATTAATCAGAGATAGTTCTAGGACTGACAGGCAATAAAATTCGAAGGCCTGTGAGAGGTCAGATTGACTGAAATGGTATTAGCCTAAATATGTCTTACCAATCTCTCAGTATGCGGATTATTTAAACGACTGTTCTCGGCACTAGGTCTAAACTGCATTCTGATTGCCGGGCGTTGCTCTCCTTCAAGCAGACCAGAAGCTTCAACTGGGCGTGAAACACTAACTGAAAGGCATCAAGTTATAAAAACACAATTATAATTGTAGTGTATAAAAGTTATAGCAAAAACAAAAGTAGATCATCATGAGAAAAATGTTCAACATTGTAAACCAGACGAATTTAACAGACAATATGAAACAAGCAAACACAAGTATAAGAAAAAGATATTAAAAAAAATGATGCTACTTAGAAAAAATTTGGGGAATCTGGTACCTTGGTGCTTGTCCGCATTTGTTGCAACTGGACGGCTACTTACACCTGCATCTTGCTGCCATTGGAGGGAAAAAATCAGAAAAAGTACTAAAACATAAATCACAAACAAAAAAATCGAAGAAATAAGTTCATTTTTACTTTCTGACAATTTTTTTATCAACTTGAAATAGAAATTTAAGCTCATTTTTACTCTGGAAACAAGTAGGCCACTCACAGAGCATCCTTGTTGAGCCTTGGCCTTCTGAGACTGCTTACACTTCAACAATGTCCAGTCATACACATAATCAAATTGAAAACCTGCAGAGGGCCAAAGATGAAAACATATCATGGTGTATCATAAAAGACATGATGGGAAAGGGTTTATACCTTCACGATCAAACAAATCACGAAAGAGACGTCTTAAGAAACTATAATCAGGCCGCTGATCAAATGTCAGCGAGTGGCAATAATGAAAATACGATGCGAATTCCACCGGATGGGATTTACATAAAGCCTGCAACAACAAGCCCCATGAGGAGTCTTCCCATCATAATATGTTATAAACCAAGCAAAATCAGCAACTCAAAAATCTTAGATTTAAATCACCTCAATTGGTGTTGAAAGCTTCTTCTCACTTATTTTGTCATACTTCTGTTTCTTGGTGGCTGCTTTCAAACCCTGCCAAGGAAGACTGGGAAAAACATATGGTTAAGCTAAACAAATATTGGAAAAATGTTTCATACACAATACAAAAACATATAGAAATTTTTTCCCTCTTTTTTGTCTTTTTTTTTTGGATTATCCCCTGTAGGGAGGCTGATCCTTCTTTTGTACAGTTTTAACTCTAATTTTTAATGAAAAAGCACTGTGGGGAACTCCTCCACAGTTCTGCGTCAAAAAACATAAAGAAGCATAATCAACCAGTCATTTTGAGAGGTATGATTCAGGTATAAAAATACAAATGAAAATAACTTATCGCCGACGAATGCAACTTCTGTAATTCTATGGCAGGAACAGTTGCAGCAATACTCTCATAATGACTACTGAAAATCCACAGCCATATTCTATAATACTCAGACAATTATGAGATTAAAGGCATTACAGAGAGATTGCTAATGCAAATAATTTTACCTTCCCCTGAGGAAATACAGAAGAACATAGCCAATTGATTCCAAATCATCTCTGCGGCTTTGTTCTGGTAACAACAGAAAGCAGTGTGTCATGTACAAACAGAAATCAAAAGAAAGAGCTCGCAGAAGCTCGTAACTCTATTCAGTCTTCCATAAACTAGTTACTGGTACCCTTAATAGTCATGACAATATTCAATTTAGACAAAATTCAAACTTTTTGCCGAAATTTGCAGAAATAATACACAAATTACAATATTACAAATTGCGTGTATTAATTCTGCAATTTTGCTGTCTGTGCGTATGTCACTTGGGAGGTGATTATTGCGCAGATGTACATCTTACAAATCACAGTTTCTTTCTAGGTAAAGGACAACAAAACCATCAACAATTGTCATGATGGACAAATTATTGTTCGGAGAGGCAAGCAGACGAGGATCTAACTTTTTATGGAAGCACATCACAAAGAAACACGTAGCGGAAAGTTGCTTCTGACATAGAAAAGAAAAGGCAACAAACTGAAAGCCAAGGAAAGGACAGGAAACAGCCTCATTGATTTGATGGTGAGAAAACCAAAGATTTAAGTTTTTCATACTTTGGTGCTGCGAAATTAGAACTTCTCGCAATCACTGAAGACGCGAAAATATTTTTGCAAGCTTGGAGATCGAAACTTTTAATTTTTGTGTAACAAAACACAATTTGAAGTATCCTTTTCATATTAGCGTATTATTTCTATAAATCCTGATTAAATCAGTAAGCAACAAGTGATAAAGGTCATGAGTCACAAACACAAAACTGCAAGACCCACATGTCGCGTGTATGCAAGCACACAAACCACGCTGTAAAACCTTGGCTGTGCTGCTCGTCCTTGTTAGTAATTAAGCTGCCCAAGGTCATGTCTTTTGCCAGGAGCCTAGGGCTCTGTTCTTTTGGCGCCAATTCTAGTTGCTGCAACTAGTGCAGCTGTAGGTGAATAGTAGATACAAGCAAGTGGAGGCATGGTGATAGGATTAGGAGAATGGCTACAGTGCTAGTCTTAAATTAGAAGTACCTTGTGCTTTGCTTCTTGTATATATGAAAGGAGTGCAGCTCCAGTTCAAAGCAGCTCAGCTGCTGCAAGTTCGCAAGTTCCTGAGTGTCTTGAGCTCTCACTTTCTCTCTCGGTGTGAGTGTGTGTGTGTGCTGGTGATGGTGCTTGGACCAACAATTGGTATCCAGAGCTAGGTTGATTGTGCGCCGGAGATGGTGGGTACGCCGGAGAAGACGCCGCCGCCGTCGCCAGAGCGCGACACGAAGGCTGGCGGGTCGGGAGACTCGAAGCGGTCGCCGGAGCGCCGCAGCCGCGACGAGCGGTGCGGGCACAGGAGCCGTTCGGAGTCGTGGCCGGTGATCATCCACAAGACGGTGCGCAAGATCGGCGGCTCCACCACCTACCCCACACTCACGCACACGAACTACTCCGACTGGGCGGTGATGATGAAGGTGATGCTCCAAGCGCGCGGGCTGTGGATCGCTGTCGAGTCCGGGACCGACGACGAGGCCGACGACCGCCTGGCGATGGAGGCGCTCCTGCACGCAGTGCCGCCGGAGCTGATCTCCACCTTGGGGAGAAAGAAGACGGCGAAGGAAGCTTGAAGACGACCACACCGGCGGCGACGAGCGGCAAGCTGTTGCTGACTGAGGAGGAGTGGCTGGCCCGCTCGAAGGAGCGGAAGCAGGGCGAGAGCTCATCTCGCTCTGGAAAAAGTGCGCGCGGGCGACGACGCGGCAAGCCGACGAAGAAGAAGACGGAGGCCGGCGGCGCGCGCGACGACAACGACAAGTGCCACAACTGTGGCATGACTGCCCATTGGCAGGGAGTGCCGCGCTCCGCGGCGTGATCGTGGGCGGCAAGAGCGCGCCCACCTGGCCCAGGAGGAGGACGACGAGCCGGCGCTACTGCTCGCGCAGGCGTGCGCGCTCGGAGAAGCAGTGGAGACAGCGGAGCGGAAGCGCGTCATGCTGGACGAGGTCCATGCGCATGTGCACCTCGGCCGAGAGGACGACGAGATCGACGACACGTGGTACCTGGACACGGGAGACAGCAGCCACATGACCGGGAGCAGGGCGGCTTTCTCCGAGCTCGACACCGCCATTGTCAGCTCAGTGAAGTTCGGCGACGGCTCTGTGGTGAACATCCTCGGCCGCGGATCCATCATCTTCAAGTGCAAGAATGGCGAGCACCGCACCCTCTCCGACGTCTACTACATTCCGAGGCTGAAGAGCAACATCGACAGTTTGGGCCACCTTGACGAGCGCGGCTGTCAAGTGCTGATTGAGGGCGGCGTGCTGAGGATCCGGGACCAAGATCAGTGGCTTCTCGTGAAGGTGAACCGCGCCAGGAACCGCTTGTACACCATCAAGCTTGAGGTGACGCAGCCGGTGTGCCTGGCGGCGAAGCACGACGACGAGGCGTGGCGCTGGCATGAGCGATTCGGCAACCTCAACTTCAACGCGTTGGGCAAGCTTGCGAAGAAGGAGATGGTGCGCGGACTCCCGCGGATTGAGCACGTGGGGGAGCTCTGCGACAGCTGCCTCGCCGGCAAGCAGCGACGAGCATCGTTCCCGCAGAAGGCCAAGTACCACGCGAAAGGCCTCCTCGACCTGGTGCACGGAGACCTGTGTGGTCCAATCACGCCGGCGACACACGGCGGCCGGAGCTACTTCCTCCTGCTGGTGGACGATTGCAGCCGGTACATGTGGGCGCGGCTGCTGACGAGCAAGGACGAGGCGCCGCAGGCCATCAAGGAGTTCCAGGCGCGCGTCGAGACGGAGACGGGGAGGAAGCTACGCGTGCTGCGCACGGGTCGCAGCGGCGAGTTCACCTCGGTAGAGTTCGGACGCTACTGCGCCGAGCAAGGAGTTGAACGCCACCTTACGGCGCCGTACTCGCCGCAACAGAATGGAGTCGTGGAGCGACGAAACCAGACGATTGTGGGGATGGCGCGCAGCATGCTGAAGGGGAAGAACATGCCGGCGGCGTTCTAGGGCGAGGCAGTGAGCACGGCGGTGTACATCCTCAACCGGTCGCCGACGAAGAGCGTCACGGGCATGACGCCGTACGAGGCATGGCATGGGCACAAGCCGGACGTCTCCTTCCTCAGGACGTTCGGGTGTGTGGCGCACGTGAAGGACACGAGGCCGCACCTGTCAAAGCTGGAGGACAGGAGCGTGAAGATGGTGCTCCTCGGCTTCGAGCCGGGATCCAAGGCGTACAGGTTGTACGATCCAGTGGGTGGTCGCGTGCACATCTCCCGCGACGTCGTCTTCAACGAGGCCGGCAGCTGGGACTGGTCGGCGACGGGCGATGGTGCAGTGGCGGGGACGAGCAGGACCAGCACCTTCACAATTGAGTACGAATCGTACAGCAAGATGACCCAGGCGCCTGGTGGAGGTGATGAGGAGCACGAGGTCGAGGAGATTGGGGGCGGCACGCCGGCGGGGTCGATTGCAGGGGATCCGGCGCCAAATTCCCCTGTTTCCCCTGTTCCGGCGGCATCCCCTGTTTCGGGCGCACCTGCTCCGAATCCGGTGGAGTACGCGTCACCACCAACAAATCCCTCTCCGCACGTCGATGCAGAGTACGAGGAGCCCCTCAGGTTCCGTCCGGTGGCGGATTTGATCGGGAATGACCCGCCGTCGGGTTTGGCGGCTCGAGGCACGGGGGAGCCAAGACTGCTCATGGTGACGGCGGAGGAGCCAAGCTCACTCAAGGAGGCAGAACGCGACCCGTGCTGGAAGAAGGCCATGGATGAAGAGATGAGGGCGATTGTGGACAACGAGACATGGGAGCTCGTCAATCCGCCGCCGCGCTGTCGTCCGATTGGCTTGAAATGGGTGTACAAAGTCAAGCGCGACGCGCGCGGCGAGCTGGTGAAGCACAAGGCGCGGTTGGTGGCGAAAGGCTACGCACAGCGCGAGGGGATCGACTTCGAGGAAGTGTTCGCCCCCGTGGCGCGCATGGAGTCCGTGCGCCTGGTGCTGGCGCTGGCGGCGGCGAGAGGCTGGCACGTCCACCACATGGATGTCAAGTCCGCATTCTTGAATGGAGAGCTCGCGGAGGAGGTGTACGTCCAGCAACCCCCTGGATTCGTGATCAAGGGGAAGGAGGACAAGGTCCTGAAGTTGCGCAAGGCGCTGTACGGGCTCCGGCAAGCTCCGCGGGCGTGGAACATCAAGCTCGACGCGAGCTTGAAGAAGCTAGGCTTCAAGAAGTGCGTGAACGAGCACGCGCTCTACACCAGGCGGTCCAAGCACGGGCCTCTGATCGGGGTGTACGTCGACGACTTGATCATCACCGGCGCTGCAGAGAAGGACATCGTCGAGTTCAAGAAGCAGATGACGTCAACGTTCCGCATGAGTGATCTCGGGCTGCTCTCGTACTACTTGGGCATCGAGGTTGAGCAAAAGGAAGGGGAGATCAAGCTGTGCCAAGAGGCATACGCCGGGAAGCTGCTGGAGCGCGCAGGGTTGGCGGAATGCAAGCCCACGCAGTCGCCCATGGAGGAGCGGTTGAAGCTGAAGAAGAAGAGCACCGCACCAGCCGTGGACGCGATGAGGTATCGCAGCATTGTCGGGGGGCTTCGCTATCTGGTGCACACCCGACCTGACATTGCGCACGCCGTCGGCTACGTCAGCCGGTACATGGAGGATCCGAGGGAAGACCACCTCGTCGCCGTCAAGCGCATTCTGCGTTTCGTGGCGGGCACGAGGAGTACCGGCATCGTCTTCAAGGAGGAGAAAGGAGGCGAGCTGAAGCTGAATGGATTCAACGACAGCGACATGGCCGGCGACGTCGACGACCGCAAGAGCACGACGGGAGTGCTGTTTGCTCTGGGTCGCAGCCCCATCTCGTGGCATTCGCAGAAGCAAAGGGTGGTGGCGCTGTCAACCTGCGAGGCAGAGTACATTGCCGCCGCCACCGTTGCATGCCAAGGTGTGTGGCTCCATCGGCTGCTGGAGGAGCTCACTGGAGAGGAGTTTCCGGCGCCGAGACTGCTAGTGGACAACAAGTCCGCCATCGCATTGTGCAAGAACCCTGTCCTCCATGATCGAAGCAAGCACATCGACGTTCGTTATCACTACATCCGTGACTGCGTCGAAGGACGACAGATTGCTCTGGAGTTCGTCAAGACCGGCCGACAGCTCGCAGACATCCTCACCAAGTCCCTCGGCAGGGTTCGTTTCAAGGAGCTCTGCACCATGGTTGGAGTGGTGGAGGTGAAGAAGGGCAGCAGAATTAGGGGGAGATTTGTTAGTAATTAAGCTGCCCAAGGTCATGTCTTTTGCCAGGAGCCTAGGGCTCTGTTCTTTTGGCACCAATTCTAGTTGCTGCAACTAGTGCAGCTGTAGGTGAATAGTAGATACAAGCAAGTGGAGGCATGGTGATAGGATTAGGAGAATGGCTACAGTGCTAGTCTTAAATTAGAAGTACCTTGTGCTTTGCTTGTTGTATATATGAAAGGAGTGCAGCTCCAGTTCAAAGCAGCTCAGCTGCTGCAAGTTCCTGAGTGTCTTGAGCTCTCACTTTCTCTCTCGGTGTGAGTGTGTTCTTGAGTGTGTGTGTGCTGGTGATGGTGCTTGGACCAACAGTCCTCACCAAAATATTCAAACATCCTGTCCGCTCTCACTTCTGTGTCTGCCATTGATGTTCGCTATTTTGCTCCTGAATCACCCAATTCGCTGTATGTGTAAGCCGCTGGAATTTGTGTGTATGCCACTTGTCAGCATGAGAATGGCCATCGGGAGGTCAATGGCACACACACAAACTGAAGTGGACACATGCAAACAGTGAGTTTGGGGTGGCATGGAACAAAGCAACAACCTTCAAATGAAATCCTTCCGCTATCGCTTTGGCGGTGCCCTGATCTGCGACACATCATGGCGGCCAGGCCAGCTGCCACTCATTGCTGTTCCTTGTGGCTTTCGCGTACAACCGGACCCAGTGGCCGGCAACCACATCTTCGGATACGTGTACAACTCCGAAACCCAAACTTGGGGTAATTTCACATCATAGATTTCGTCTGCTTCTTTTACTCAAAAGCTAGTGTCGTCACGAATGGGAACACCGCCTATTGGATGGTCGATGATGCGAAGCAATCCTTGAATTCAACATGGAGGCACAAAGCTTGGTGATCATGCCAACTACGGACGGGAAGCTAGGCTTCATCAGCATGATGGAGACATGAATCGTCATGACTGTAAGATATGGCTGCCACCGGTGTCATGGCATGGAATTGCCGCAGCATCATTGATCTAGAGGATTTCATTATGGTAGGTGCTTTTTGTGGCTGGCGCGAGCTTTGACGCTGCCATGATGTGCCATTTTGATGAGCATGGCGACCGAGCCGACTGCCACTCATCAATGTTTCGTGTGGCTTTCGCGTACAATGATGTTGACCTACCCGACATGGTGACCCGCATGGTCTCGACGGTAGCGTGCCAGGTGCCATTTCCCTAAGTGACGCACTCCTAGGAAATGAGCAATCAATGCATATTTAACGTTGATTCAGTAATAGATGGTTAAGACTACAAATGCTCGTGTTACTCTCAAATGCGTGTGTAACACATTTTTACTTGTGTTACAAGTGTGTTACAAGGGACATGTTTTGTTGTAGTGCCTGTGGATGAGTTTTGGTCTAAGTAATTGCAGTAATCAGACAGCCTCTACCTGATGAACAGCCTGCCTGAGTTCATTTGTGTCACTCTCAAATATGTGTAACACATTTTTACTTGTGTTACAAGTGTGTGTTACAAGAGACATGTTTTGTTGTAGTGCCTATGGATGAGTTTTGATCTAAGTACGGAAAAGTTTCTGGCCACACATCGGGAGTACAAAGACCGCATATCGGTTTCAAGCTTCAACTTTGCAACACCTTAAGATTGTTGAGGAGACTGTTTGTCACAACTCCGCGGGAGGGCTGCCAAGGCCAAGCAGGGCAAGGCATACGCTCCGGGTGGCAAAAAATAATCAAAACTCTGAACCATGCCAAATCTATATTTAAGTGATACTCAGGATCGTGATTATTTCCGATCCAATCTACCTTGAGTATGTTTTATGGCTGGGAACTTTGCTCGGCAGCATACTTGCCCTTATCAGTCAAGTCTAAAAGCCTCTACATGATGAACAGTCTGCCTGGTTTTCGGTCTGTTTTCTCACTGCTAAAGAGCAAGCAGTTACTGATGTTAGATGTATATGTATTCTTATAGTTTCCCCATTGTATAAGGGGTTTTGTGCATATTTGCCTACACCTGTACATGTATATATTTGGGCCTATTGCCCCCATGATGAATACAAGTGCTATTCATAACATGGTATTAGAGCCAATCTAGGGTTAGGTTTTCTCTCCTTCCCTAACGATCTTGGGCGTTGCACTTGCGCCTAATCTCCACCACCAAAATTTTTCTGCCGTACTTCTGTTCTTGAAGTCCGGCGAGCTTCTTCGTCTTGAAGCTTCCCGATCGGCGTCTGCTTCTTCATCTTGGAGCTTTCACGTCGTCTTCGTTCGAACGGGCCGTCGGTGCCTCGTCATCTGGAGGTACCGCGCGCGGATCCTCTGCTCGGGTTGCGCCGCCGTCGATTCCCTGCCCGTGCAGCGTCGTCGTCGACTCAAATCGCCGCGACGTCCTCTGCAGTCGCCGTCGCCGCCGTCTTCTCGTTGGAATCGACGCCTCTCGCCGGAATCGACGTGATTGTGGCCGCCGTCGTCGAACGGGATCGATTTCCTTGCTCGGCTCGATTTGATTTTGAGCCGGTGTTGCATCGGCTCGTCTTTCGGCTCCCGGCTCGCGGCTCGTCGTCGGCTCGTCTTCGGCTCGCGGCTCGGCTCGCGGCTCGGCTCACACCGTCGGCTCGCGGCTCGGCTCACACCGTCGGCTCGCGGATCGGGGCTCGGCTCGGCCACTCTCCCAGTCGGCTCGGCTCGTCTCGGTAAAAAAAAAAAAAAAAAAAAAAAAAAAAAGAGGACTACGTTTCTGTTTCTGTTGGCTTTCCTCTTGCGCGACTTGTTCTTGTTGCTGCTTTTGGCCACGTACAGAGAGTAGGGTACTCAAAAAAAAAAAAAAAAAAAAAAAAAAAAAAAAAAAAAATTGCTGCTTGCGCCGCTTTTCTCCTGCGCTCTCGCCGTCGCCTGCCGCTGCTTTATTTGCGCTCTTGCCGTCGACATGGCTCCTTCGACTACATCTGGAGGTGTTCCCATTCTGCGTTGCCCGGTGCTTTTCAATGGCACCAACTATCGTGATTGGGTTCCTCGTCTTCGGATTCATATGCGTGGTCTGCGCCTTTGGGAGTTTCTTACTGGAGAGCTGCCTTGTCCACCTTGTCCTACTCCTCCTGTGCTTGTGCTTCCAGAGAAGCCTACTCTATCTGAGCAGGCTACTGATGATGAGACCAAGGAGTTTGACACGCTGCTTGCTGCTTATGATGCTAGTGTTGAGAAGTTGCAGGCTGATTATGATGATCTTATGGCCTCTTATGAGTCACAGTATGCTTCCTACAGGGTCTGGATTGATGAGGATGCTCGAGCTGCTTCTATTCTTGTTGCTAGCATGGAGGATCGTTTTTCTGCTGATATTGTCGAGTTTGAGTATGCACATCAGATGTGGACTTTTCTTCGAGAGCGCTATGAGCCCACTGGACAGTCTACTTTTCTTGCTGCCGTTCGTGATGAGCAGCTTGTTCGGCAGGGTGATGGCACCGTTGATGATTTCTATGGTCAGATTTCTGCTATTTGGCGTCAGATTGACACTCTTGGCCCGCAGTTGTCTCCCAGTACTTGTCAGTCCTGCCAGAGTCAGAAGAAGTTTCTGGAGATTCGTCGCACTTATGACTTCTTGACTCGGCTTCGTGATGAGTTTGAGCCACGCCGTGCTCAGTTGCTTGCTCGTCACCCTTGTGTCACTCTGATGGAGGCTCTTGCTGAGGTTCGTAATGAGGAGACTCGTCTTCGTGCTGCTGGTCTGTTACAGTACTCTTCAGTGTTGGCTGCTCGCTCTTCGCCGTCGGCTCCTCGTTCTCCTTTGTCTCCAGCTACTACTCCTCCTGTGGTGCCTTCTTCTGGGAGTCGTACTAGTAGTAGTGCTCTTCAGTGCGATCATTGTGGTAAAGAGGGTCATGTGGAGGCTTATTGTTACAAGAAGAGGAAGGAACAGCGGGCTCGTTCTCGTCGGTCTTCACAGGGTGCTGGTGGCTCTGGTACTGGAGGTTCTCAGAGGAGTTCTACTGGTTCTGACACACAGGAGATCATCAGGTTGCTCGGTCGCCTCGTCGCCTCTCCGTCTTCAGGAGCTGTTGGTTCTGTGACTCAGTCCTCTGCACTGTCTGGTTCTGCTGCTGCTTCTCAGTCTTCCACTGAGGGATCACGTCCTCCTCCTACTCCAGGTACCTGTCCATGGATTCTTGATTCTGGTGCTTCTTTTCATATGACTCCATATCGCTCTTGTCTTTCTTCCATGGTTTCTCCATCTCGCTCTTCTTTTGTTCATACTGCCGATGGATCCCCTCTTCCTGTTGTAGGGCAGGGTACTCTTTTATCTGATTCTTTTTCCGTTCCTGATGTTTCTTGTGTACCTGATTTGACCATGCAGCTTATGTCCGCTGGCCAACTTACTGATTATGATTGTCGTGTGATTCTTGATCCTGATTTTTGTTATGTTCAGGATCGATCCACAGGTCAGGTGATTGGCACTGGCCCCCGGCGCCGTGATTCACAGCGTCTTTGGGAGCTTGACTGGCTACACCTTCCTTCCGCTGCGCCTGCCAGTCCAGTTGGTTCTGCTTTTGCTGCTTCTTCGACGTCGTCTTTTGCTCAGTGGCATCATCGCTTGGGTCATATTTGTGGCTCTCGATTGTCGGCTTTGATTCGTCGTGGTCTTTTAGGGTCTGTTTCAGGTCATGAGTCTTTAGCTCAGTGTCAGGGATGTCGGTTAGGCAAGCAGATACAGCTTCCTTACCATTCTAGTGAGTCAGTGTCACAGCGTCCTTTTGATCTTGTTCATTCAGATGTATGGGGTCCTGCTCCTTTTGTCTCTACAGGAGGACAACGATATTATATACTTTTTATAGATGATTTTTCTCGCCACACATGGATTTATTTTATGAAACATCGTAGTGAGGCTCTCTCTATCTATAAGACTTTTACTGCTATGATTCGTGCTCATTTTGACACTTCTATTCGTGTCTTTCGTGCCGACTCCGCAGGAGAGTATCTTTCTGGAGCTCTTCGTCAGGTTCTTTCTGAGCAAGGCACTCTTGCTCAGTTTTCATGTCCTGGTGCCCATGCCCAGAATGGTGTCGCTGAGCGCAAGCATCGTCATCTTCTTGAGACTGCTCGTGCTCTAATGATTGCCTCTTCTGTTCCTCCTCATTTTTGGGCCGAGGCTGTTTCTACTGCCAATTTTTTGGTTAATATTCAGCCTTCATCAGCTCTTCATGGAGGGATTCCTTATGAGCGTCTTTGTGGCAAGTTGCCTGATTATTCCAGCCTTCGTCTTTTTGGCTGTGTATGCTATGTGCTTCTTGCACCTCGCGAGCGCACTAAGCTGACCGCTCAGTCTGTTGAGTGTGTTTTTCTAGGCTATAGTGCTGAGCATAAGGGATATCGGTGTTGGGATCCTGTTGGTCGTCGGATGCGGATTTCTCGAGATGTTGTTTTTGACGAGTCACGTCCTTACTACCCTCGTCCATCTTCAGACACCTCTTCTGCATCTTTAGTTGACCCACTTTCCTTCTTGACTTTGCCTGATGTCTCTATTGTCAGTACTCGCCCGGTGCCTCCTCCGCAGGCACCTTCTTCTATTGTGCCTTCTTCACCGGCACCGGCACCCTCTTCGGTGGTGCCTTCTTCCCTTGTGCCTTCTTCACCGGCACCTGCACCCTCTTCGGTGGTGCCTTCTTCTCTTGTGCCTTCTTCATTGGCACCGGCACCTTCTGTGGTGCCTTCTTCACCTGGGGCTTCTCGACGGTCTTCTACGAACCCTGACTACTCTTTGAAGCCACCAGTGACACATGTCTATACTCGACGTGTTCCACCTTCCTCTGATGTGCCATCTTTTTCTGATGAGCCTTCTACTCCTGATGCGCCATCTTCTATGGTTGATGCATCTTCCTCAGAGGATCTTACGCCAGAGCAGCTTATCAGACGTGGTGCTCGTCTTCGTCAGCGTCCTGATTTTTATTCTCCCTCTGCTTATTCTACCACGGTTCTTTCTGAACCAACCTCTTATCGTGATGCTATTCTTCATCATGAATGGCAGCATGCTATGGCAGAGGAGATTGCTGCTCTTGAGCGTACAGGCACGTGGGATCTTGTTCCTCTTCCTGCACGTGTTCGTCCTATTACCTGTAAGTGGGTCTATAAGGTTAAGACCCGCTCTGATGGTTCCCTTGAGCGCTATAAGGCTCGTCTTGTGGCTCGCGGTTTTCAGCAGGAGCATGGCCGTGACTATGATGAGACATTTGCGCCTGTTGCTCATATGACCACTGTTCGCACTCTTCTTGCTGTGGCCTCTGTTCGTGAGTGGTCCATCTCTCAGCTTGATGTCAAGAATGCCTTTCTTAATGGTGAGTTGCATGAGGAGGTGTATATGCGTCCTCCACCTGGGTATTCTGTTCCTGAGGGTATGGTTTGTCGTCTCCGTCGCTCACTTTATGGCCTTAAGCAGGCTCCTCGTGCTTGGTTTCAGCGATTTGCTTCTGTGGTCACTGCTGCTGGTTTTTCTGCCAGCCATCATGATCCGGCGCTTTTTGTCCACACTTCTGCTCGTGGTCGGACTCTTCTCCTTCTTTATGTTGATGATATGATCATTACAGGAGATGATTCTGAGTATATAGCCTTTGTGAAGGCGCGTCTCAGTGAGCAGTTTTTGATGTCTGATCTTGGTCCTCTTCGTTACTTTCTTGGGATTGAGATTTCCTCTACACCTGAGGGGTTTTATCTGTCTCAAGAAAAGTACATTCATGATCTTCTTGATCGTGCTGCTCTCACTGATCATCGCACTGTTGAGACTCCTATGGAGCTCAATGTTCACCTTCGTGCCACTGATGGTGAGCCTCTCACTGATCCTACCCGCTATCGTCATATTGTTGGGAGTCTTGTTTATCTTGGTGTCACTCGTCCTGATATCTCGCATTCTGTGCATATTCTTAGTCAGTTTGTTTCAGCTCCCACCCAGCTCCACTATACTCATTTGCTTCGTGTCCTGCGTTATCTTCGTGGGACTATATCGCGTCGCTTGTTCTTTTCACGCTCCAGCTCTTTACAGCTCCAGGCATATTGTGATGCTACCTGGGCTAGTGATTCCTCTGATCGTCGATCTCTTTCTGCCTTTTGTGTGTTTCTTGGTGGTTCTCTCATTGCTTGGAAGACTAAGAAGCAGACAGCAGTTTCTCGTTCGAGTGCAGAGGCTGAGTTGCGTGCTATGGCTCTTGTGACGGCGGAGGTTACTTGGCTGCGGTGGCTGCTTGAGGATTTTGGTGTTTCTGTTTCTATGCCGACTCCTCTTTTGTCTGACAGTACAGGTGCTATCAGTATGGCTCGTGATCCGGTGAAGCATGAGCTCAGTAAGCATGTTGGTGTTGATGCTTTTTACACACGAGCGCAGGTACAGGATGGTATTGTTGCTCCTCGGTATGTGCCTTCAGAGATTCAGTTGGCTGATTTATTTACCAAGGCACAGACTAGCGCTCGGCACAGGTTCTATCTCTCCAAACTCAGTGTTCTTGATCCACCCTGAGTTTGAGGGGGGGTGTTAGATGTATATGTATTCTTGTAGTTTCCCCATTGTATAAGGGGTTTTGTGCATATTTGCCTACACCTGTACATGTATATATTTGGGCCTATTGCCCCCATGATGAATACAAGTGCTATTCATAACAACTGACACTAAAAATACGCCTTGTCCCGGTCAGTGTTTCAAACATACTACATGGATACATTCAGCACCATATGCATGTGTAACAGCTGCCTGGTTCATTTGTTTTACTCTCAAATACATGTGTAACACATTTTTACTTCTTTTACAAAGGACATGTTTTGTTGTCGTGTCTATGGATGAGTTATGATCCAAGTAATAAAAAGTTTCTGGACGCACATCCGGAGTACAAAGACCGCATATCGGTTTCAAGCTTCAACTTTACAACACGTAAGAGCAACTCCAATAGAAGCCCCAACTCCAACCCCTACTTACATTTGAGGGCAGCAAAAAATCAACTCCAACAGAGCCCCAACGCAAGTCCCTACGCGAGCGAGGCCCCTAGATTTTCCCCTCAGACACATTCTCCTACTCCTACTGGTCCGCAGCCGAGCCCCAACTCGATAGTTTTCGCCTCTCTGCTCCCGCGCGCTCCACCCGCCCGTTTCGCCTCCTTCCCGCTGCTCTCCCCTGGCTGGCGCCTGCCGCCACCGGCCGTCGCCATGCGTCCTTCTCGAACTCGTGCCCCTCCGCGATGCGGCCTCCCCAACCCCAGCGCTAGGACGTCCATCCCCAAGCCTGCCGCTGGCCAGATCTGGGCCACGGGCGACGGGACGGCGTTCCCCGCGCTAGATGCTGTTGGGACGCCCTCCCCCGCCACCGGGGCATCCTCCTCCCACGAGGTACCCTCCCCTCTTCTCATTCCTTTCATGCCTTGTTTTTGCTGGCCGCCATCGTTGACTGCACGCGCGTCTGCGCGGGGCTGCTGCTTGCTGGCCACCGCCGTTGCTTGCGGGCGTCTGCGCGGGAGCTGCTGATTGCTAGCCGCCGTTGCTTCTTGTATGCGCATCTGCACGGGATTTGCTGCTTGAGTGCGCGTGCTGCCAACTGCTGCTATCTGCTTGCTTGCTTGCTTTCCTGCTACCTGCCTGCGTGCCTAAAACATTGTGACGCAAATTGAGAGGTGCTACTTGCTTAATACATGTGCCTGTGAATGAGACTGAGAAATTGATTATTTACAAATTGATAACTGCTACTTGCCTGCTTACTTGTAATACAAATTACATGTGCCTGTGAATGAGATTGAAAAGTTCATTATTTACAAATTGATAGGTTGCCATGGCTGGTCCTTACACGCAAATGATGTCTGAGGATTTCGATGTTGAGGTACTTGATGAGATTGTTAAAAAGAAAGGAGAAAAAGACATTTTTACTTCTGTGTAACAGACTGCCGGGTTCATTTGTGTTACTCTCAAATATGTGTGTACCACATTTTAACTTCTGTTACAAGTGTGTGGTACGAGAGACATGTTTTGTTGTTGTGCCTGTGGATACGTTTTGATCTAGTAATTAAAAGTGATCTAGGTAATTAAAAGTTTCTGGACGCACATCCGGAGTACATAGACGCACATCCGGAGTACATAGACTGCATATCAGTTTCAAGATTCAACTTTGCAACACCTAAGATTGTTGAGGAGACTGTTTGTCACAACTCGGCATAGAGGGCTACCAAGACCAAGAAGCTGGGCAAGGCAGACGCTCCGAATGGCAAAAAATAATCAAAACTCTGAACCATGCCAAATCTATATGTAGGTGATACAGCTCAGGATCGTGATTATTTCCGATCCAATCTACCTTAAGTATGTTTCATGGTTGGGAACTTTGCTCGGCGGCATACTTGCCCTTATCAGTCTAAAAGCCTCTACGTGATGAACAGTCTGGTTTTTTCTCACTGCTAAGAGCAAGCTGACACTAAAAATACGCCTTGTCCTCGTCAGTGTTTCAAGCATACTACATGGATACATTCAGCAACAGATGCGTGTGTAACAAGCTGCCTGGCTCATTTGTGTTACTCTCAAATACATGTGTAACACATTATTACTTTTGTTACAAAGGACATGTTTTGTTGTAGTGCCTATGGATGAGTTATGATCTAAGTAATGAAAAGTTTTTGGACGCACATCCGAAGTACAAAGACCGCATATTGGTTTCAAGCTTCAACTTTGCAACACCTAAGAGCAACTCCAATAGAAGCCCCAACTCCAACCCCTACTCAACATTTGAGGGCTGAGCAGCAAGAAATCAACTCCAACGGAGCCCCAACTCGAGTCCCTACACGAGTGAGGCCCCTAGATTTTCCCCTCCGACCCATTCTCCTACTAGTCCGCAGCCGAGCCCCAACTTGATAGTTTTCGCCTCTATGCTCCCGCGCGCTCCTCCCGCCCGTTTCGCCTCCTTCCTGCCGCTATCCCCTGGTCGTCGCCATGCGTCCTCCTCGACCTCGTGCCCCTCCGCGATGCGGCCTCCCTAACCCCAGCGCTAGGACGTCCATCCCCAAGCTTGCCGCGGGCCAGATCTGGGCCACGAGCGACGGGACAAGGTTTCCCGTGCTAGATGCTGTTGGGACGCCCTCACCCACCACCGGGACGCCCTCACCCACCACCGGGACGCCCTCCCCCGCCACCGGGGCATCCTCCTCCCACGAGGTACCCTCCTCTCTTCTTGTTGATAGGTTGCCATGGCTGGTCCTTACACGAAAATGATGTCTGAGGATTTCGATGTTGAGATACTTGATGAGATTGTTAAAAAGGAGAAAAAGACATTTTTACTTCTATGTAACAGACTGCCTGGTTCATTTGTGTTACTCTCAAATATGTGTGTAACACATTTGTACTTGTGTTACAAGTGTGTGTTACAAGAGACATGTTTTGTTGTTGTGCCTGTGGATATGTTTTGATCTAGGTAATTAAAAGTTTATGGACGCATATCCGGTGTACATAGACCGCATATCAGTTTCAAGCTTCAACTTTGCAACACCTAAGATTGTTGAGGAGACTGTTTGTCACAACTCGGCATGGAGGGCTACCAAGACCAAGAAGCTGGGCAAGGCAGACGCTCCAGGTGGCAAAAAATAATCAAAACTCTGAACCATGCCAAATCTATATGTAGGTGATACACCTCAGGATCGTGATTATTTCCGATCCAACCTACCTTAAGTATGTTTTATGGCTGGGAACTTTGCTTGGCGGCATACTTGCCCTTATCAGTCAAGTCTAAAAGCCTCTACGTGATGAACAGTCTGGTTTTCGGTTCGTTTTCTCACTGCTAAAGAGCAAGCAGTTACTGACACTAAAAATACGCCTTGTCCTGGTCAGTGTTTCAAACATACTACATGGATACATTCAGCACCAGATGCGTAACAGCTGCCTGGTTCATTTGTGTTACTCTCAAATACATGTGTAACACATTTTTACTTCTGTTACAAAGGACATGTTTTGTTGTAGTGCCTATGGATGAGTTATGATCTAAGTAATGAAAAGTTTCTGGACGCACATCCGGAGTACAAAGACCGCGTATTGGTTTCAAGCTTCAACTTTGCAACACCTAAGAGCAACTCCAACCCCTACTCAACATTTGAGGGCTGAGCACCAAAAAATCAACTCCAACGGAGCCCCAACTTGAGTCCCTACACGAGTGAGGCCCCTGGATTTTCCCCTCCGACCCATTCTCCTATGGGTCCGCAGCCTGGCCCCAACTCGCTAGTTTTCGCCTCTCTGCTCCCGCGCGCTCCTCCCGCCCGTTTCCCCTCCTTCCCGCCGCTCCCCCTTGACCGACGCCATGCGTCCTCCTCGACCTCGTGCCCCTCCGCGATGCGGCCTCCCCAACCCCAGCGCTAGGACGTCCATCCCCAAGCCTGCCAGATCAGGGCCACGAGCAACGGGACGACGTTTCCCGTGCTAGATGTTGTTGGGACGCCCTCACCCACCACCGGGACGCCCTCCCCGGCCACCGGGGCATCCTACTCCCACAAGTTACCCTCCTCCCTTCTCGTTGATAGGTTACCATGGCTGGTCCTTACACGCAAATGATGTATGAGGATTTCGATGTTGAGGTACTTGATGAGATTGTTAAAAAGAAAGGAGAAAAAGACATTTTTACTTCTGTGTAACAGACTGCCTGGTTCATTTGTGTTACTCTTAAATATGTGTGTAACACATTTTCCCCTCCGACCCATTCTCCTACGGGTCCGCAGCCGAGCCCCAACTCGATAGTTTTCGCCTCTCTGCTCCCGCGCGCTCCTCCCACCCGTTTCACCTCCTTCCCGCCGCTCTCCCCTGGCCGGTGCCTGCCGCCACCGGCCGTCGCCATGCGTCCTCCTCAAGCTCGTGCCCCTCCACAATGCGGCCTCCCCAACCCCAGCGCTAGGATGTCCATCCCCTAGCCTGCCGCTGGCCAGATCTGGGCCACGAGCGACGGGACGACGTTTCCCGTGCTAGATGCTGTTGGGACGCCCTCACCCACCACCGCCACCGGGGCATCCTCCTCCCACGAGGTACCCTCCTCTCTTCTCGTTGATAGGTTGCCATGGCTGGTCCTTACACGCAAATGATGTCTGAGGATTTCGATGTTGAGGTACTTGATGAGATTGTTAAAAAGAAAGGAGAAAAAGGCATTTTTACTTCTGTGTAACAGAACTGCCTGGTTCATTTGTGTTACTCTCAAATATGTGTGTAACACATTTTTACTTCTGTTACGTGTGTGTTACAAGAGACATGTTTTGTTGTTGTGCCTTAGGATACGTTTTGATCTAGGTAATTAAAATTTTCTGGACGCGCATCAGGAGTACATAGACCGCATATCAGTTTCAAGCTTCAACTTTGCAACACCTAAGATTGTTGAGGAGACTGTTTGTCAAAACTCCGCATGGCGGGCTACCAAGGACAAGAAGCGGGGCTACCTTGATGTTAGCTCTGTTGCTCCTCTGTCGCCCCACCCCAATTCGTTGTTTGTGAATGCCAATGGAATTTGTGTCTATGCCACATGCCAATATATGAGAATGGCCATCGAGAGGTCAATGGCACGCGCACAAACTCAAGTGCATACACACAAACAGTGACTAGGAGCAACATTCAAGTGCCTCATTCCGCAAAGGAGGTCTGCCGATGGCACTCCCGCTTCCTATATTGCCTCCGGAACGCGACTCCAAAGTCAATGGCTACATCCTACGACCTTGCGCGCGTGCTTCGGTGAAGGCCGTAGCTCATACAAGGTCCACCTACCAGAACGGTTTGATGTACTAAAGAATTTATGCCTGCACACATGGAAATGCAAGCATGACTGGCACATACTTGTTCTCGTTTTAGCATCCATGCACTTGTTCCATATCAGTACGCCAGGAGTGCTATGCAGGATTCTATCTTATGCACATCGATGGATTTGATCTCTTTGTCTATCTCTGGCTCTACACTACGGTTGCAACGAAGGCTCCGACGAATGTTTCTGTTCCCCTACAGTGGTCCAACGATGGCTAAAAAACATCCTCTGTGTGCTGCTCATCCTCGCCCAAATTCTCAACTATCCGGTCCACTCTCACTTATGTGTGTTGTTGATGTTCACTCTTTTGCTCATTTGCCACCCAATTCATTGTATGTGTGTATGCCACTCAAATTTGTGTATGCCACATGTTAGTATATGAGAATGGCCGTCTGGAGGTCAGTGGCACACACACAAACTCAAGTGGATACGCGCAAATAGTTAGTTTGGGGTGGCATGACACAAAGCAGCAACATCTAAATGGATACACATGTATATATAAGTGCACAATACAAGCATTCAAGATAATGACACTAATAAATAAAGTAACAAGTAGACTGCCCTCTACTCACCTATCCCAAGATGAGTGTTGCGACTAGCATAGCGAGCTGTTCCAGTCAAATTTTTGTTCTCTCTGTTGAAAAGGCAAGTATGTTAACAATCTTAGGATAAACCTGTAATACCACAACTAAAAAAAAAAGAACATAATAATGTTGTGACAGATTGACGCTCACATGCCCACCTATAAGGTATATGGCGGTTAGTGTGTGCGTCACGGTACCTCTTGGCAAGCCCGAAGTCAATGATGTAAACCTGGGATTCACAAAACAATCATTACAATTCATGGTGTAATGTTAGTGTCAATGGCAACATCATACAAACCTGGTTGGCTTTTCGACCAAGGCCCATAAGAAAGTTATCTGGCTTGATATCTCTGTGCAAATACCCTTTAGAATGCATAAATTCTATTCTTGTAATCTGCAACAGTAAATGTACAAGCACCAGCCAGCATTCAATATTAGAGATAGGCATCTTTTAGAAACTTTGTCAAAAATAGAAACTCACAACTAAGAATTTGAGGAAAGTTGTCTTATTACCATCTGATCCGCCAACATCAGGACCGTCTTTAGTGAGAATCTACGGCCACAATAAACAAATAGATCCTCTAGGCTTGGCCCAAGCAGATCAATAACAAGAATATTTTCATCGCCGTCAATACCACACCATTTTATGTTTGCAATACCAGCTGCATAGATTCAAGAATAAGAAGAATTAGAACACTTTGGAACGGCGAATATAAATTAAGGCAATATAATTTTCTTTGTGGCTCGAACTCATACTTCCTCCCTGGAGTGCATTGTACAGCTTGGCCTCATATAGCAATTGAGGATGATTGGTTTTGCTGCTTTCCTGTACAAAATAATAAATGAAACATAAATTACCAAACAATGAAAGCAAAAAGATATCTAAAACAAATAAATTTGTACTGTTAAGAAAGTAATAAGATCAATCACACCATGTCTGTAACTTCGATAAATAAACTATTGACTCCACTCAAAATAGATATCATTTTACATATAATGTTGGCGTATTTTAATTTTCTGGGTAACTTGTTTGCATCAAACTTCCCCATTCATTACATAATATAAGGCTAACAGATCTGACTCTGTCATAGCCTGGTATGCTGATTCCATGCATGTTTCATATGCATGGTGATAAATTTTGACACAAGCAACTGCAAAGAAATCACTCATACCCTAACAGGCCAAAGAATGAGGGAAAAATGAAAAAAAACATGTACAAGATGTGTAGCTAACACAACACAATAAATACGAAACAGAACTCTAAGAATCCTACCTACAGTTACTGCAGTGTGATCAAATCAGCGGCCAATTGATGGCAACAGGAGGCAGGCAACAACACGATATATTAACTTTAAGAGTCCTACCTACAGTTGCTGAAGCATGATCAAATCACCGACCTACAATTTGAAAGAGGCACAGAAAAGAGAGCCCAAGAGTGGCCACCAGCAAAAGTATATGTGGCCTCCACAACCATCACAGATACTATCATGCTATCCTGTGAGTTACTTCCACTTCCATTATGGGAATGGTCAACCAGATCTGACCGTCCAAGAGGAGGCAATCAGTGGCCAACCGCTGGATCAAGGTGCCGAATAGACAACACCACCATCCAGCCAAGCCGTCACAATTGCTTGCCAGAACTCAAGGAATGGGATAAGCCACAGCAGCAGAACAGAAGCTGCCATGATATAGTTAGGTACAAAAGGTAAGGGGAGAGTTAGTAGCAGCAGCCAGTCTGGAGTTGCAGGCAAACATTAAGGCACTGAAGGTGTGTAACCAGGTGGGTGGTTGAGCCTGCGAAAGATAATGGCACACATATCTTTGTGGTCTTAAATTCTCTGCTACATCACCTACATATACTGACTAGGTAAATTGAAATCTTTTCGGCATAGGTCCGCCAAGGCGCTTATGTGTAGTGAGAAACAAAGGGCAGCATCCTGGCTTGAGTGCCATAAAATTCTATTTATTTAATGCCAATGATAAGGACTTGCAGTGCCTGAACACAAACTAGAAAAAATAAGAAAATATCTGAGCGTGATTAAATGTAATAGATTGCCAACTTGAAAACATAACAAATCCCATGTCGCCAGAAAAAGTGAAACCAATCCTGCAGAGCATTATGACACCGCAACTCAGCAAGCAACAAAGCACGCAATACTAACAAAAAAAATCAAAAGTCAAAAATAAGTGTGTCTTTCAAAATTTTTGGGGACAAACTGCCCAACCGACACATGGTTGATGGTCCCAGATCACAAAACTGAAGTACATAATATTTGGTGATTTTTCTAGAACTAGCTGTTTCTTTACCATATAGAGTGCTAATTTATTGTCTTCTAATTAAAAATTTAACTGATCCCGTTCTTATTAATGACGGCTACCCGGCCACGTAATGTAACAGATTCCTGATTTACACTCCTATACTTCTGTGTAACTGCACATCACTAATATGAACTAGCACAAGAGGAACTGTGTAGAGTAAAAACAATATGCTTAAGTCTTTTATGTCACATATATCTAAGCCAATGGACTAGTGGAACTCCGGCTGCGGGAACCCAGACCCCACTAGCCGTTGGAAAATTTCAAAACTATATGGTGTTACAGAAGAATGAAAACTTCAGAAACACTGCTCCTTTTACTAGGGTCAACTCAACATATAAGTCAATTTGGCGCGCAAGTCATCGCACTCTACCGAAATTCACTTGGCACAAGCAATGCACAACGAAGCAGCATGGCACACTGCACGATTATAGCATTCTATCAATAGCACAAAAACCTCATTTTTGACGGTGCTTGCCTTGCCTGGATGGACAAGAAAATGAGTGTTTGGATTGCTGGCTAGTTTTCTTCGTAACTTGTGCTGGCAAGCTTTTCCTTTGCTAACCCAAGCTAGCTAATTTGGCTCTCTAGTGCTGGCAAGGCAAGGCTAACCTAGGCAGGCAAGGAGAGGCAAAGCTTGCTGAGTACCAAACTGACCCCTAAACAAATCCAGAACACTGGCGGGGAAGATGGGGAGAACTGAGAGTAGCAGGAGGAGGAGCTCACAATCTTGACGGCAACGATCTCGTAGGTGTCGACGTGCGTCGCTGCAGAGGGCACAACACAACCAAAGCCTCGTCAGATCCAAACAACAAGCAAAGGCACAACGGGGAGGAACACAATCAATCGAGCGGCGCGGGATGCCGGGATAGAGAACGAACCTAGGTAGATCTCCCCGAAAGAGCCGCTCCCGATCTTGCGCCCGAGCTTGTACTTGCTGCCGACGATTCGATCCATCACCTCCTCCGCCGCCGTCCAGCTCTTGCGATCGGCGCCGGTGAGTGGGAGGAGAGAGAAAAAAAATCTAGGGTTCCGAGTGCTGCGAGGAAATGGGGAAGGAACAGAGAGAGAGGAAGGTGGGCAAAGCGGCGGGTTGAAGCTTCTAGAAGGCTCGGAACGGAAAAGGGGAGAGATTTGCTGGTCGCCAGTCACGAGAGCCCGACACTGGACAAACGCTTTTGGAAGGAAAGCCGGCAGTCGTAACAGCGGGACAAGGTCGATCTGGTTTTTTGCAGCGGATTGCTTGGCTTCAAAGGGTTGCTTGTTTTTGCCAAATCCAAACGAGAGTTGGATTAGGATCTGGATAAAGAGTTCACTTTTGACTCTTAACCGTAGTGTAAAGATTAGTTTGTATGCCTACGAACATGTTCTGTGTGTTTTGGTTTCGCTTCTGCCTCACCGTATTTTGAGTTGCGCTAAAGCTGCGGAGTCAATTTTTGACGGCAAAGTCCGTGTAAAATCGCATTATGTAAGTGCGACGGTGACAGTTTTTATTGGAACAAAGCAACATTATAGTTTTACGTGGCTGCCGTAGAAACATGTCCATTGCTTCTTCTTTCGTGTAGAGCAAGAAACAGATACAAACTTGCTCCGTAAAGATATTTCATGTCGTAGTGTACTGAACTAAATTAATTAATTTATTTTGGTGCATTAAAGATAAGGTTCATTCAATAGCTTGCTGCATTTAAGCATCTGACTTTGGCCTTCAATTAAGACAAAATTTAGAGTCGGGATTACAGAATTGATTATGTAGATTTTATCTGCGAGCACTTGTAACTATTTTTCAATCAAATATGTTAAAGATGAAAAAGAGTTTCTTATCTAATAATGATTTCCGCACAACAATGAATAAACACTTAGTGAGATAGCATCACAACCTTATTAACGCTCGTGGAACTGCATAACATAACCAACAATTATAATAATTATAAGGCTCATCGGTTGTGCTTTGTAGTCCACAACCTGGTTGGAAGACTTGGTTGGAAGGAGGAGGAAGATGAAGGATGTGTCAACTGTCTACCAAAGGCGGAAAAGGAAGGTGCACGGGAGTCGACTTTGTCTTGCACCTTTGTTGATATTGTCAATGAACAAAATTTAAAGGGAATGGAACCCAAACAATTCAGATAAAAAGATAAAAAAATATCGTTAAAGATTTCCTCTATAGAAAAAGGGAGGGAAAAACAATATATTATTCAAATCGTGGAGTGAACCAATAAGTATTCATTAATATAATGCATATGCCAATATACAAAGTATACATATGATTGCCCAGAATCAAAAGGAACAATATTTATATGAACAAAAATAATGTAATAATCCTCAAATTAATTCATCACCCGAAAGAAAAATAAAAATAGTGACCGGCCATCGTGGCCATTTGGCCGTTCCTCATGTCACGACCATAGTTGAGGAGCCAAACAAGAGAGAACTGGTCTCAGTATTGCGGCAGGCCGCACTCGACGGGCCTCTGTCCGTTGGTCCACTGCTTGGGGTCGACGCAGTAGTCGTAGATCCTGTACGTGCCCTGAATCCGCTGCATCTGCCCCAGCTCCGCGCTGCTCAGCTGGCACGCCCCGCGGTACGGCGCCGCCGCCGCCGAGCAGCCGGTGGAGCAGCCGCCGTAGCTGTAGCACTCGCAGATGTCCAGGTTGATGCCGTTGTAGTTGGCGACGAAGGGCGCCTTGGACCAGTCCGTCTTCACGCGGCCGCCCTGCGTCGCCCAGTCCTCCGCCGCCCAGATGCTGGAGTAGGCGAACATCGGCCGGCTCGTCGGGAACGCCACGCCGTGGCTCGACTCGTAGTTGCGGAACACGCGGATCGGCACGCTGTCCACGTACCACCTGCAAAAAATTTACATGATCGGATCATCTTATGTTCGTCGCTGCCGCTAGCTAGATCATGCAAGCTATATGGAGTTATGTTATGGACATGAGAATGGTGTGATCTTTGCTTACACGATCATGCAGGGTGTCCAGGAGATGGTGTAGTTGTGGAAGCCGGTGGTGGGGTCGAACCAGGGCTTGAACTGCATCTCTTTCTTGCCGAAGCCGTTGGCGAAGAGGTTGGTGTGGATGGTGTAGGGCTGCCCGGTCTCGTTGCCCAGGAACTCGAAGTCGATCTCGTCGTGGTTGTCACCCACGGAGGACGCCTGATCGAATTAATTTTGGACAGTGTCAAATTTTTTGCAATAAATGCCAACTAGAGATCAGATCCCTAGCTAGTGTCATTCACAAGCACCAGCTGGACAATATCATGCGAAATATGAGACGACTGCTCGGCACGTACGTAGTAGGTGGTGACGGTGCCGGCGGAGTTGCCCGGGATGAGCTGGATGAGGGTGGACACGGTCCCGTACACGAACTGCTTCTTTGTCCGGAGCATGCAGCCTGCATGAGGGCGTAGCCGCAATTAGCATATATAAGAATCATCGCTAGATCACGGTGCGATACGTATGATTTGCACATGCATGGAAATGCAAACATGATGAAGCTAGAGCCGGACCTGAGTAGTTGCTGACGAGCTTCATCGAGAGGGAGTTGCCGCCGTTGGAGAACCAGGCGTTCTGGGGCTCCCATGGGATGTCGCAGTCGGTCTGGAAGTTGCCAGCCGCGGCGAGGCCGGCGACCGCTGCGGCGACGGCGACCAGCAGGAGAGCCCTCGAGCCCTCCATCTTCTCTTCTCCCTGAGAAAACAAGCTTGCAACTCGCTCTTACTCTTGAGAAAACAAGCTTGTCGAATGCCTTTGTGTTGTCTAGGCTTGATGAGAAATGGCGACGGACGCGTCTGCTTATATAGTTGCTCGTTCTTTCTAGTCAAAAGCGAGTTTTTGGTTCCCATGTCGTAATGGTTTCTAGGATATTGATATTATTGTCATCTGAAGATTGTACGTAGTGCTGCCAGCTTGCGACCTCGGTTGGCTTGGAACACGGAAGCGATCTCAGTCTCTGGTTTCTGACAGGGTTAGTGCTCTGCACAACGTTGCCCCGTTTAGGCAGCTGTCAAGGATGAAAGAGACGTGCAAGTATAATTCGGTTCGACTAGGAGGAGCCTCCAGACTGTCCCAATTGGCACCTTCTCCACGTACTTTGTGTATACGACGAAGTCAGAAATGATTAACTGGTCAAATATGCCCGGTTTCGATTCTTGGCTGGTCCAGCCCAGACATTTATATCTGCTACTTAGATAGTGCCTGGTCTGCAGTTCAAGGACGTGCAGGTGTATTTGTGTTGTCCGCGGCATGTTGACTTTTGAGTTATTGTCGGTGGCCAGTCGTCACTACTACGTATGTGGACGGGTTCAGTTTTATTAAGCTGCTGAATTGCCTAAACTCTTTCGAAATTTATGATTCATTTGAGACAAAGAAAGAAATCGTCCGGATGTTTGAACTTCGAATTGTTAGTCATTCGGATTGGCATGGATTTTGTGCTAAGCATTGCTTGACTTCGTCTCACTAATAACGAATTGTTGTGCGTTCCCCAAAAAAAAGAAAAAGAAAAAAAGAACTGTGTTGTGGTTGGACCTTGCGTTGCTGACGGTCCAAGTGTGGTTCGGGCAGTCCATCGGCCAGATCGATGCGGCCCATGAGGAGGTGGATCAGGTCTAGTAGTAGGCTCAATCGCTTCCTTTATCACATTTTTTCTTTTTGTTTTCCGTATTCTTGTGTATTTGATCCATGTGATATAGTGCAATGTTTTATATTTGTGGTGTTTCTCATAGGAAATTAACCTTTGAAGATATTGGACTAAAAAAAGGAGTTGCGTGTGAGTTAATTAAGCTTGTTGGTTGTTTGAACTGTGCGTGGCTATTGTGATTCGAACTATGTGTACTAGCCCGTCAACCTGTGCAATACTTGCACGGGCTAGCAAATTAGAACTAATTTACTCTTTAACTACTTTATCAGTTCTCAAATTATAATTCCCCAAAAATCAATAAAATAAATCACCTTATATCACAAACTAATGATATCTAGTTAGATACCTAACCTGTTTCTATTGAAAAGTGAAAATTCCAAGGTTGTCCTATGAAGATTAGTAGTATTCTTTTGCCTTTATGAAATTTATTGCTTATATGTACTAATTATTGAGAATGACAGCTCCCTGTGTAAATCCTCATTCAAATCAATATATACATACTACAGGTGCCACATTTTCTAGGCATGCATCTTCCAAATATATTATGCAATAAATATTATTATGGACCAATATACTTCAAAGTATAGGAATATTTATATTAATAGAATCTAAATAAGTTATAAAAAAGGGGAAGGGGTTTGGATACAATTATGTCAAGCCTACATTTGGAGGAAAGTAAACCGTTAGAAAGGAGAAAAAATAGTTCATTGAAACTTCCTTTGACGCACTGCATCGAAACTTTCTTTCATCTACTTAAATCTATTAATGAAAGCAGCAGAGTAGTTACCTGAACACAATGTGAAAAAGACATGATACCCGTAATAGCATTCATAGATTAGTAAATAACTAAAGTAGCACATCTTTGTAGAACATTTTGTAGGACGGGAGGAGCGAGCTTTAGTTACAGTAAGCCATGGATACGATCAGGGATGCATGATCAACTCACCATGTAAGGCAAATAAAAACAAATATTAAGAAGCATTGTAATCTTCAACGATGATTTTTTTTTGAGTTAGGACAATGTGAAATAGTTGAAAAGGGGTCGCTATAGAATAATATATTGTAGAAATATATGTTTCACAAAAAATATAAGTAACAAATCCTTTCGTGTAAATTGAAAAAATGGAACTTTTAAACACGTGAGGAACCCTATAAACATGTTGGAAACGTTTTTTCATGGTAAGGGACAAAAGGATTTCAGATATCTCGTGATTTTTAGTCTGCATAGTCAAACTGCATACAATGTGTTTCTCATGCATTCAGGAGTCATTTCATTATTAAATAGGAATAAATTCATTTAACTGTACTTACAAAATTAAAGTACTGCAATAGAATCAAGACCAAGCTTCATATGGCATGCTGAATGTAACATCCCTACTTTTGGAGCAAAGAGAAAAAGAAGAAAAGAAAAATAAAAAGGAATAAAAATCACTCCAAATTAAAATTTTTGTCCAACCTCTCACCTTGAAATGAATTTTCAAAATAAAATTCACTAAATAAATAAAACTTAGTTTGAATCTGAAAATTTTGAAAAATAAAACTTGTGCTCAAGTGTTTGCTTCATTTAAAAATGTATTAAAATTTGGAAGCTTTTGAATTTTCAACAAGTAAAATCAAAGTAGAGTTTAATCCCAAGTTGATTTTCAAAATTTTGAATTTAAATCTGCATCAAAATCTCATCATATGCATTTCTGAGTTTTATTTGAATTGTTTTGAGTGTTTGATCAACCTTTGCTTTTGTTTGAATTTGAAATTCCTTCAAATTCAAATTCCAGGAAAAGTTCAAAACTATTTCTTGTCTCGCGGGCCGCTTCTTTCCTTTCCTTCCTCTGGCCCAGTCCACCTCCTCCCTCTTCCTCTTTTCTTTTTCTGTTTCCGCAGCCCACCCCAGCCCATCAGCTCTGGCCCAGCAGTAGCAGCCCAGCCCGCCTCCTGCTTCCCGTCCCACTGACAGGTGGGGCCCACCTGTCAGCTTCTTCCCCGACGCGTCCCGTCGGCGGCGTCAGCCACAGTCGCCGCCCATGCCGCCGCCCATCCCCGCCTGCCGGGCGACGCCTTGGCCGCTACGGCTCCGCGTCGTTAAAAACCGACCGAGCCTCTCTCTCTCCCGCGCCTGCTAGCTCCCCCTCTCCCTCTTCCTCCTCTCTCTCTCTCATCCTCTCCGACGAGCTCCTCGGCGAGCTCTCCGACCGCCGCGGAAGCACAACCCCTTCTTTTCTCCTAGCCCTCAAGCTTTCCCGAGACGTTCTCTTCCTCGGCCTACCTCCCGTGCGCTCAGCCGAGGCCCGAGGGAGGAGATCGACGTTGAGCTTCTAGCCGCCGCCTTCCCCTCCGGCTCCGACCACCTTCCCACTTCACCCCGGTCTCGCCTCGGCTCGAGGTGAGCTCCACCTCCCTCCCTCTCCCTTCCACGCCCTCTCTTTCCCTCTCTTCCCGCTCGCGCAACCCTTTCCCCCTCACTCACCGGAGCACAGCCGCCTCCGGCGATGTCGCGCCGCCGCTTTGCGCACCCCCGTCGACACCGTGTGCTACCCACGGCTTCGTCATCGTGAGTCACTCCCCGACGACCACACCTTCTTGCGCTCCGTCGTGCGTAGCCGCCGCCGGCGACGGCTCCGACGAGCCACCACCGCGCGCACCATCCCCCGGCTGCCGTAGACCCGGCTCGCCGTGAACCACTCCCACGCGCCCCCTCGGCCCACAGCCCCATGAACCGAGACTACAACACAGTGCACCGGACCCCCTTGCCCCCACATGTCAGCCTCTCCCCGCCTTTCCAATTGAAAAATAAATCATTTACCCCCCTTATTGCGTCATCATTACGCAATAAACCATTTCCCAATACAAAAATAATTCCGAAAATCCCTGAAAATCCCCAGACCTGTACATTTTACAGATAAGCCCTTAAGATTTTCTGTAATTATGTTTAAGCCCTGACTTTTTACAGAAAAGTACCTAAACTTTTCTGTAATTATGTTTTAACCCCTGTCTTTTTACACCAAGGTCCCTAAACTTTTTCATAATTACATATTGGTCCCTAGAACTTTCTGACGTTACAAATAAGTCCTTAAAACCTTTCTGTGATTACAAGTGAGTCCTTTGTAATTACAAATATTTCACCAAATCTTCAAATGTCCATCTCTTTTCAACCATAGCTCCGTTTTGGGCGATTCTTGCGCCTACGCGTTCGTAGAAACGCATAGTACCTCATGCTACTATTATTGGAGCACCATCTTTGACCTAGATACCATCAATGCCCCAAAACCCTCCCACCTATTATATCTTTTCCCGACAGTTATGCGATGTCTCACACGTCGCAACTACTATTCACCTAAACCTAATCAATCCTGTGACGCTAAATATCCAATACCCTCCACATCACAACAAACACTCGGCTTCATCTTTGTATCACCTATTCACTCATTCGCTCGCTAGCATTAAATCTAACAATATATCTTTTATGTCGTTTCACTTCAAAATCTAATAACCTCCTTCTATCACGAACTCAACTCCAAACCTAGCCTTGATCAATCATCGCTCAATCAAACCTAATCCAACAATGCCTGCAGCACCTATTCCAAAGCCCTCACCAAATCCTACCAAACCTTATCAATTCGTCGTCCTCTTTTATAAGTGGTATTTTTACTGGATCTTATTGGAGTTATTGCTTCGTTAATTGCTAATTGTCTTTATTTGATCTTCGTGTTTTATCTGCAGTCGTGCATACATGTCATACATACTCACGTACACGTACCATCGTCGTGCGTCTGACGCATGACAACCAACTTAATAAATAATAACTTAGTCTTAATAATTAATCAATCTAGTAAGTAATTAATAGCTAAGTCATCATTAGTAAATGATATAAGGTATAGTAGCCTAAACTGACACACCTCGTACTTCGTACACGTGTTGCATGAACCTTTATATAGGTTACTACCTGTATGAAGGCTAGTGCCACGAATGTACGAAGAACACGTACACACGCTGTCCCCTTCACTTCATGCATTCATGCTCTTCTCTTCGTGTTTAGCATCTCTCATTACACCAAAAGCCGTAGAGTACGATGCATCACCCTTAATGGCCTTTTCAAGGTAACAAAACCTTGTTGAAGTAAAACTGGATGCATCATCCTTGTTTTGAGTCTTTTGTTCTTCATTTGCTTTCTATCGAGTTCATCGAAGTTAATTGGATCTTATTCGGCTCTTTTCGCTTTTTATTTTCTTTTACGGTAGTTTATTTATACGTAGTGTTCTATGCGCTAGAATACGCGAGAATCAAGGAAAAGCCAGAAGAATCCAAGTACTCGTCGAGAAATCTCAGATCAAGACCCGTTGAAAGATACGAGCTTCGAGAAAGGACTCGAAGGCATCAACTTCGACAGAAAAGGCTAAAGACCCAGAACTTAAAGATTAGAAAAGCGATTATCAGGCAAGCCCTAACTCCCTTTGATCATATTGATCCTATGATTGCAAAGAAAACCCGCTTAGAGCCTGTTTTCAAATAAAGTATGCATTATATTTAAAAGTGATTTACCTGCTTAGTATATCCTAAGTACTTGTTAATTGCCATGCCTTGTTTTTGCTTACCACGAATCCTTGTTAAACCTAGGAACCCACATCATTAATTCTTTAATGATGTGACGACTCAAAATGCTGCTTAGGACCTGTCACACGTGTACTTAATTAATCTTGCTCACATGCTTTTGTGTAAAAATGTGTGAGTGATTAGTGGTGTGAGTAAATGTGAAAATGGGTGGGTTTGATGATAAAGTGCAACCCATAGTGGGGGATGTTTTGGCGGGATCAGGCGAGGTAGTCCTCAGTGGGGAGGCTATCTCTGGGACGCCCTTCCTCGTGAGGATTGGCTATTGAAGATGCCTGATTCGGTCGTATAAGGACCGGTTCATGTGCCGCCTGGCCTAGCACCATTCGTACAACCACAAGCCTTGTATGGGAAAGGTTTGGAACCACACCCTACTATAGCGTTCACCCGGTACCCACCAGGAGGCTGGAGTGGCAAACGGAAGCCAGGAGAAGGCTCGACGAGGTTGGCGTCGAGTCCGGCATGTGGAGACAATTTTGGCCTGTGGCCATTCTATTATATGATGATGGAAGCCCCTGGTTGCAGATTTTCCGTGGTGGTGCCGTGGTGACGCCAAGTAGGTACGGAATCATTAGTATCCAGTCCAAGCCATTGGCCGTGGGGAGGACTGGGTACCTTGTGGGGAAATTGTACAACCTCTGCAGAGGATAAGAATCTATCCGGATAGCCGTGTTCCACGGTATTGGACAACGCGAAAGCTATGGCCACACAATGATTAGTCTTTTCTGTGTGAGTTATCCTTGGCGTGTTTTTGGAAAAACACCGGCGTGGAGCCGTGCGCTGGTTTCCTGCCAGCATTAAAATTTGGGAACTGGCGGGATGGATTGCATCTCCCCCAGGGCCAACCAACCCCACTATATCTAATGACATACCTGACTGTAGTTTGCGAACTGTTTTGATTTCAAAAACAACCTTTGCACAAAATTGGCTTTCCGCCGATATGATAAACCTCAGCCTCATCCTTGTTTATACCCTTGCATATATTTACCCCTTATGTTAGGGTTTGCTGAGTAACTTATGTACTCACGCGTTTGCGATTGATGTTTTTAGTAGGAGAAGTCTTCGTAGGAGACGACGACGCTTTGGTTTTCGGTTCTGCTTCTCAAGTCTGCCTGTGGCTTGGGTCGTGCTTTCCGCTGTCTGTGTGTGATTGCTTTGCCTTTATTTGACGGAAGGACTTGGATACTTCTGCATCCTTGTCGAACCGCCACTAAAGGCTCATTAAATCAGGTACTATATCTATTTACCTATTCGAAGTATGCTTTTGATTTCCATAACTGTGTTCCTGTGCGTATCAGCTACTGATCCAGGGACTGATACATGATGCACAGAGTGCTCCAGAATTAGGGTACGACACTGAATCCATAACATGCAAATCCACTCAAATAATTGGTTAACAACTTAAAGCATCAATGGATAATAATGGGCATTTAACTATGCCTCCAATTCTCCATCTCCTTCATCAATAGATTGTTAACCATGAGACACAAATCATGTCTTATTTAAAAAGAATAAATGTAACTCTCAGATGTAATCTACTTATTATAGGACACCACAACCATAAGGTTTAGGGAATTCGGTGTTTTTACCCTTGGTTTCGAAGCCAATTGCAATTTTGCCCCTCGTTTTTTAACTTTGCGATTTTACCCTTGTTTTTTCCAACTGAAGCAAAAACCTACCCCTATTTACCCCTGGTTTTGAAGAAAAACGGAGGGTAAAATCGCAAAATAGGGGTAGGTTTTTGCTTCAGTTTGAAAAGTCAGGGGTAAAATCACAAAGTTGAAAAACGAGAGGTAAAATCGCAATTGAGATGCAAAACAGGGGTAAAAACGCCAATGCCCCTAAGGTTTAAGGATTATATATATCCAACTGGATCGGTGGTTAGAGGGACCTGCAAGTAATGTACTATTTTGAGGGTTCTCTGAGACTTGCTTCTTTTCTTTTATAACATAATCTGTAGGGGCCTGAGCCTCTCATGTTCTTTCAAGAAAAAAAAATTATATTTTGAGCCAAAAGAAAATTAATATTCCTGCTTTTGTGAATCAGAGAACCTAAGTACTGTATTGATGACACAAATAGTATGATGTGCTAGCGTTGAACTTGACTGAAGTTGTACCGATTGAATCCAGCTGGCTTGGTCCATTTGAATCCAATACCCTGTAGTACCCATAGCCTCTGTTCGTGCACATCCAATCCGGATTAGAAAAGGAAACTAAAGTCAGATTATCAAAATCTCCAAACTGAAATAGAGAAGGGCACCTTGTTGCAGAGATTTGCCATTGGTGGTTGCACTTGAGGTCGTTAGTAACGTCCCATTGCTGATTGCATATCGAGGTGATACATGATGGCAGGCAAGTGAGAGAATGGTCGTCCAGTTCATGCTGACTGTTGTTTACCTCGCATCACACGGAGAAGCGTGAGGGATGGACCATGCGTGCAGGTTCTATTCTTGCCTTCCTGCATTGCATATCTGAAACACATGTCCATCCTTCATGCAGAAATTTTCGTCTTCCGCTGTGCTGCACGTCCCATGCGAGAACAGATGATGATGATGTTTGTCGTTGCAGACAACAACCGTTCTGAATCTCCTACACGACAGCGGAAGCGCCCGATCGAAGACGGTGGAAGAGAGATTGGAGTCGACCATGGAAGATGCGGTTTTCAATCTTGGTAGATCGAATCGGCAACGGCCCTGGTTTCAGGTTCATCAAGGCCGTACGGGAAGTTCTTCGCTCCTCCCTCCAAATCCGCCTGACCGCACCTACCTCTTGATTTTCTTCATGGTGTGGGTGCTAGACAATGACTTGCTGGCGAATTCTGGAGGAACAATGAAGAGGAGAAGGACAAGATCATGGGAGGCGGAGAGGAAGATCCAAGGAGAGCGCCTGGAAAGATGAAAGCGCCGTTAACGTCATGCGGCTAGGGTAAGGTGGGTAGGAATTCGTGGGCATGTGGTCGTTGATCAATGGTTGATGTTTGCTGTGCATCTTAATTAACGAACAAATGTTTTGCTTTTTCCTCAAAATTTCTAGGTTTTTCCCCCGGTTAACGTGGAGGCTCCAAAACAAGCCTCCAATTAGTAAATATAAGATGATTTTGTTGCAAGATCAATTTATCCTATGTGTGATAACTATACGTATGACTTAGAAATTGATGATAATATATGATTTTTTTAATTACAGGGAATGTCAGTGAGAGGAGGTGTATATGTGGTCGGGACCAATAGGCTCGCGCGCGTGTGTGTGTGTGTGTGTGTGTGAGAGAGAGAGAGAGAGAGAGAGAGAGAGAGAGAGAGAGAGAGAGAGAGAGAGAGAGAGAGAGAAGCAAAGATGAAGTAAAAACAAACTAAAAGGAATGAAGGTAAAGAGAAATAAAACAAAATAAATAGGAGGTAAAGATGAGAAGTAAAGATAAGGTAAAAGCGAAATAAATAGACAGGAAGAGAAATGAAAATATGCTAAAATCCACTATTACAATCTGGCGTGTACACCCTATATATATAATAGTATAGTTGGGTCTTTTGGCAAATGAGCTCGCGCTGAAGACATGTGAAGGAGAAGGAGCCTAGAATTCGATTCACGAGGAGAGAGACAATAGCAGTAACAGCTGACCACACCGTTTACGTAACTCGCGGTGGATGGAAAATTGGGTAGACCCGGGGGCAATGGGTGCCATTCACATTCACCTATACGGAGACACGGATCGAGACACATGCGGGGAGACAGGGAAGCCGCAGCCGGCTGGTGGCCCCAACAGCCGCCATCATCGCTAACCGAGAGGGTTGCCGCCTTGCCGGCCTCGGACGAGTTCCTCGGCTGGAGGCCTCTTTGTTTCTCTCCAAAACCTCACACAGAGAGAGACACGAAAGTCCGTCTTCCACAAACCACATCTTCTGGCAACTGGATGGCACTAGAGAACTGAGGAATATATATGTACAGAATACAGATACACCCTGTCTGCACTGCGCCTCGGTTTCTCCCCTGCATGCTTTGCGAATGGTTTACCTGCATTGCAGTTTGGTTGCTCACGCACTGCTGACTGACCTGCAGCTTCAATTCGTCATGGATTTTGGCGTAAGATACCAACGGAAGAGTCACGGGTCTGATCATTCCATAGTAGCCTAGCCAACGCAAGTCGTGTATCCCGTCTCTCCTTTTGCAGCGTGCTCTTCCAGACGATTCATGTAAAAGCCACGCATCTGGTTCCTGAATCCTGATCAACATTTGGAAATTTCTTTGATGAGTACCCCGTTGAATCTGGCAAGTACGGCGGCGTTTTCTGATGGCAGTTTATCTAGTTAGCAAAATTTCAACATGGCACCAGCAGTAAGGCAGATCTCCATCTACTCATTTCAGGAAAACAAAATTAAGAAAAAAAGGAACTCAGAAAGCCTTGAATATGGGCTCATGCCTGTCGCTGTCGCTTTACCAGTTTGAGAGCTCATGCATCCCAATGGAATGGCATGGAATTTTCCACAGCTAAAGCCCTCCACAGTGGAGAGCTGTTCCGATACAAAAATTGGGCCCCGCACAAGGTAAAATGGGCACCGAGTGTGACTTGCACAGCGGCGGGCACCGAATCCCTCTGCAAGTATGTCCCTACATGGCCCTATGTAGCAGGAAAAAAGTGTTTCTTATCCTCAGCGATCAGTTGCTTCACGGGAGGAAATATTACTTTTTTATTTTACCGGCACCGGCGCAAGTACGTGCTCCGAAGCCCGGTTTTGGGCACCTGTAGTACTGGGCATCGCGCGGCACAACGTTGGGAGCGATGTCAAAAACTAGAAAAGAACGTTTGGGCATCGGTCATCGCTCCCCACTGCAGAGGGCCTTTAAGCCATCGCTATCAAGCGATCACCAAACCACGCACGGTTTGTCGTTGTAACAAGTTCCTACTGGCAACGTGTCAAAAAAAAAAAAGTTCCTACTGGCAAGCAATCTAGACTACTACTGCCTCATATATAATCGCCCAACTGAACAAGAAGCTCGTGATCACCGTCGGATGGCAATTTAGCGGCGATGGCTGAAGCAGAGTCAGCTTTCCCGTCAGACACGGGTCCGGCACCCGCCAGTACGGCGGCCACGTACTGGATGCGACGGCGTCCGAGTCTCCAACGTTGCCGCCATGTTGCAAGCCGGATGTTCCCTCCGCATGCTGGCTGCTCCTCACTGCCTGGGAGCCAAATTCTGTCGTCCCGCCCAGGCCAGAGGAGCTGACTATGTTCGGATCATCACGTCGGCAGGGGCGGTGGTGTCGTCGCCACTGTGCAAGCTGCAGGAGTGGTTGAATCCGCGAAGCGCCTCTCCTTGGGGCGCGCGCAGGCGCACTGCGTCCCCGCGTAAGGGCTTGTGGCCTGGGACGAGTACGTCTTTGTTTGTTTCTCTCCAAAATCTCTCTCACACACACACGAAACGAAAGAAGGCTACCGTCCTCCACATTTAGATCCGTGTACTGGATAGCAGCATCGAACGGGGTATATATATCCTTTCCATCTGCAGTGCCTCGCTTCTTCCCTTGCATGATGTGCAGAAGGTTCACCTGCAATTGCAATTTGGTTGCTCATGTGCTGTGAACCCGGCAGCCATCGACTTTGGCGTGACATATCGAAGGAAGGATCACGGGCCTGACCATTCATTCCATTGGGCCGGACCGGATCAGAAACGAGTGTTATGTGCCCACTTATCAGTAAATAGAGAGCAGCTGTTTCATTTAGCCACCGAATGTAGAGGGTGCGGTGTGTGAGAGAGCAATTCAAAGTTCACTAAGTAGCTCCAATCTAATTTTTCACCTTCCTGTCTCAACTTGTTTCGAATTTACGATCTTAGATCGGCATTTAGTAGCTTAGATTTTAGTACTACCGCCAAACATCATGGTATACTGTCTATCTTTCCTACAATCTTTCAGTAACGGTAAGGCAGTGCTCCGTCCATTCCTTGCAGGAGAAAGAAAAAAAAAAACAGAGAACACAGAAGATTCATGCCCGTCACTTTATCAGTTTAGAAGAGTTCATCTGAATGGAACGGTGATTATCTCCAATCAACCTTAGGTATCGTCGACAGCCCCATGCATCTTGGTGCATTCCGCAACTCGCGCTAGCATCGAAATGCACGTCCACATCATACACTTGTCTTCCTAAGTTCCTAGCAAGCAATCTAGACTGTGACTTCACGCACTTGAGCACAGTGTGATTAGCTACGTGAAGAAGAAACGACTGCTGCTAGGTTGCTTGATGAGTGTTATGTGCCCCCTTATCAGTCAATAGAGAGCAGCTGTTTCATTTAGCCATTGCTCAAAAAAAAAAAAAAAAGCTGTTTCATTTAGCCACTGAACGTAGAGGGTGCAGTGTGAGAGAGCGCATGAAAGTTCACTAAGTAGCTCCAATCTAATTTTCACCTTCCTCTCTCAACTTGTTTCGATCTTAGATCGGCATTTAGTAGCTTAAATTTTAGTGCAACTGTACAACTTCATGGTATTCTGTCTCTCTTTCCTACAATCTCGATGCGCCGTCCATTCCTTGCAGGAGGAAACAAAAAGAACAGAGGAAACAATATTCATAAGAGTTCATCCGAATGGAAAGGAGATTATCTCCAATCAACCTTACTATCGTCGATAACCCCCTGCACCTTGGTGCGTTCCACAACTCGCGCTAGCATCCAAATGCACGTCCACATCATACACTCGTCTTCCTAGGTTCCTAGCAAGCAATCTAGACTGTGACTTCACGCACTTGAGCACATTGTGATTAGCTACGTGAAGAAGAAGAACATGTCACTGTCCAAGCTCGTAATCACCGTGCGATTTTCGGCGGCGATGGTTTCAGCTTGCAGCAGCGGTGGTGGCTCCGATTTTCCGTCGCCTTGTCAGTGACGATGTCAGGGCCCATCAGGCATATAAGCTACAGACAACCCATGGGCCAAGTTGCGGCTACCTGCTGAAGCCCAAGCCCGGTGTAGTACAAGAGAAGCAGAGTATCGACCGGAGAAGGCATCAATCAATTATACAGAAAATAGCTACGGCTCCTGTTCATCTTCTTCCCCAAGCCTTCTCTCCTCTAGGTCTACAATAACTTGCTGTACTTCCTCTTAATCCCCTTGCTTGCTGAGTTCTGATCGACCTCCCTCTCCCCGAGGTCGTGTAATCCCTGAGTTGTACCCAAAGCCACCAATTCGTGTGAGATTCATAGTTGCAGCCATGGAGGTTGCTAACAAATTGGTATCAGAGACACCGATCCTTGAGGGCGCCGCGCTCAAGGAGTTGAACGCCTTCCTCGACTTGCAAGTGAAGCTGCTCTTCGAAGCTCTGGACGAACGCATCGCCGCGCGCAACACCAAGCGGGATGCAGTGTGTGCTCAGTCCAGTACCCGTACAAGCGGGGGCTCGGGCGTCCTCGGCGCTGCGGTGGAGCAGGAGGTCACCCTCGACCTCAACCTGGCCGCTGCTGCGACCTCGGCCATCAACGCCGAGCCCGGCGACATCGACGTCGGCGCGCCCTCCACCTGTTCGACGAAATGCCCGAACCGCGTCATCGACAGCTCCATGCCCGTTCCGGCATGCATCATCGCCACGGAGTTCATCCCCGAGCTCAACCATGTTGCTCATGCAACCTCGCCCATCTACGCCAAGCCCTGCGACATCGACATCGCCGCATTCGCCAAGTGCTCGACGAAATGTCCAAGCCACACCTACGAGTTCACGGCATCTGCTGCTGTTGAGGAGCTCTTTGCGGACCATGACGTTACCGCTGCGACGCTGAGAGACTCCACCAGCTCTTGCATCGGCGCGCCCTTCACTACATCCACCGCCAACACCTTCGCCATGGATTCTAGTTTCAAGCTGCTGGAGGAGATGCGGCGGATGGAGCTACGTCTGGGCCAGAAGCTGGATGTGCAGTACGAGATCCCCAGTGTTGCATCGGAGATCAGCACCTTCAACGATGTCAACCTCGACAAGTATCCCGTCTTTGATGAGGGCCCTATCTTCGACGAGGAGCCGACCGTCTTTGACGAGGGCCCTGTCTTTGACGAGGAGCTCATCTTCGACGAGGAGCACATCACCGATTGGGTGCCCAGCAGTGCCAACATCGATGTGTCGTCCACATGCTCGACAAATTTGCCGAACATCATCGTCGACGCCGTGGCGCTCACGGTCACCGAGGAGGTTGTTACTGACCTTTGTCTCGCCGCGGTGTATGCCATCGCTGAGGAATCCGTCGCGGACGCCGCCCAGGCTGTAGTGGCTTGTGTCGAGCTCGACGCACCGCTGCCTGACACGTGTTCGATGGTTTGCCTTGACTACATGTTTGACATCGGCATTCAGGTCCAGGTGTCCTGGTGCGTTCTTGGTTCTGCACTGGATATTGTTGATCCGGAGTGTGTTCCACGTGATGGTGTGATTATATGGGTGTTACCTCTGAAGTGGGTTGGGTTGCAACCATGGCCACCACCGATGCCATTGGAGCTGACACACGATGGTGTTGCTATGCATCCAATTCCGTGGCCGTCTTTCATCTCGGGCAATGGCTGTTATATGAGTTGGGGTTTTGGTTGGGTTTGGAAACCGCCATGGCCACTTCAACATCGTCAGAACATCAGGGTGGTGCTGTCCATGGAATTGTTTGAGCTGACTCCATCGCTTATGCATGTTGTGGGAGATAGTGTCAGATTGAGGCCGACACCTTGTTCTTGCTTTAATTGTTGGCAGTTATGTGGCGTGTTCATGCTCAAGTCTTTCAGTACAGTCACAAGTTACTCAAGAAAAATATCCTTCCTAATGCACAGTTCTGCTAGCAGCTTTCGTATTAGTGATTATGTGGTAAACATTATCTTCTACAGTTCTGATGCTTGGCTGCAGTGTTCAGTGAGTTCCTGGTGGGGTACAACTGCTAGCTTGTGTGGATCTCGTTGGCGTGAATATGTTAACAGTGAGTTACCTTGCCAGCAAGGACAGATTTGTAGAAGAAACATTCTTAAGCCATGTGACCCTGGAAATTCTTTCTGTCAAGGTAGCATAATGAGCAAGGGTACTACCATAGTTACAGTGCAGAAATGTATACAAGTCATTGAAGAAATTTTTGTGCTGGATACTGTCGCTCTTACTGCTCTGCGGCCAATGCCGTGGCCATCCTTCTCCTGCTATGAACCTGAAGAGAACTCCAATTTACTAGTGCCCAGATGTGTCGAAAATGAATTGCATGTGCTTGCTTGGCATAATGGGATTTTCATGGTGTTCGGTTACACTACTGTCAGCAAGAAAGAAAGAATTCAGCAATTTTTGGAGGCTCTTTTTCATACAGTCAGCATGGAAGAAGTTGGTTTGACTAGGCTCAACTGGTTAACTGATATAGAAGTGAGGATAACATGCCCAGGACGTCATTTAAGCAAGTACCTTGATTTGTGCTCTGATAACAATGGCCACTTTGAAGCTCTTTGTTGCAGAAGGAACTTGTCGATGATCAGCAACTACGCCATCTTACTTTCTGGAGTCGAAGCAATGGCGACCTCTTTTTATGCCTCAACAGTCAACAAATGTGCTGGGATCCTGTTACAAGAAGATCTTGCTTTTGCCTCATGAATCAACAAATGCTCTGGAGTTCTGGTGAAGCTGTTGTATTACGTCCGCTTGAGGGCAAGCTGGACGTTAAGATGGGGGGAATGTCAGGGCCCATCAGGCATATAAGCTACAGACAACCCATGGGCCAAGTTGCGGCTACCTGCTGAAGCCCAAGCCCGGTGTAGTACAAGAGAAGCAGAGTATCGACCGGAGAAGGCATCAATCAATTATACAGAAAGCTACGGCTCCTGTTCATCTTCTTCCCCAAGCCTCCTCTCCTCTAGGTCTACAATCCCTTGCTGTACTTCCTCTTAATCCCCTTGCTTGCTGAGTTCTGATCGACCTCCCTCTCCCCGAGGTCGTGTAATCCCTGAGTTGTACCCAAAGCCACCAATTCGTGTGAGATTCATAGTTGCAGCCATGGAGGTTGCTAACAGACGAGCCCTCGTCGCCGCCTCCACATGCCTCGGTGACACGAGCGACGCCCACGACGACGAGGCCCTGCGCCAACGCACCGGGAGTCATCGGTGTCTGCGTCGTCTTCAACCCCGTCACCATGTTGAAGGCCGGATGTCTCATCCCAGTTCGGCCTGCCCCTCCCAGCCTGGAACTGCGATGCCATCATTGCCGGCCAGCCGGAGGTGCCGCCCCTGTTCGGGTCATCGCGGCATCACCCCGGCGGTGGACACGGGCTCGTCGCCCCTGCCCTGGCCGGATAAGTCGTCGAATCCGCGAAGCGCCTCTGCGTGGGGCGTGCGCAGGCGCACGGCGTCCCTAGGTCAGGGATTGTGCTGGTGGTTGAGTTCCTCCTCTTTGGTTCTCTCCAATATCTCATACACTCGGAAACAAAAATGTTGTCTTCCACATCTTCTTTCTACTGGGTAGCACTAGATAACTGAGGCGGTATATATATCCTCTCCATCTGCACTGCCTTGCTTCTTCCCTTGCAATGCATGCTGTGCGGATGGTTCACCTGCATTGCCGTTTGGTTTCTCACGTGCTATGAACCTGCAGCTTCAACTCCTCATCCAATTTGGCGTGACATACCAAAGAAAGACTCACGGGCCTGATCATTCCAATGGGCCGGAACGGATCTGACCGGACTGCAAACGAAGCAATCTAGACTGCATGCTTGCATCGTCCGTGTCAGCCTTTCCTCCCGGTGTCAGCCTTTCCTCCCCCGCTGCTTTGATGAAGACCGGAGGCGCCCTGCTCTGTTCTGCTCTCAGCTTGCCGACGCCTACGCCTCCTCCCCTTCGCCATGTGGCAGACCGGAGGGACCGCACCAGTAGCGAACATCACTCGAGCGGTAGTGGCCCCATCGCGGCCGGAGGAGTTGTCGTTGACGAACCAGCACAACGTGCCATTGCTGACTGGTTAACCAGGAGCGGTTGTTGTTAACCAGGTGCGGGCACAAGGCATATTTACGGTTACGCCAACGGCCATAGGATGGCTGGCCGCAGCCGCCGCTATCAGCGCTAGCAACAAAGAGAGCTGAATCCACATGGACGGATGGTTGGCTTCGGACAAGGGCCTCTTTGTTTCTCTCCAAAATCTCACGCACACAGACGAAACATTGTCTTCCACTAAGACCACAGTCCACATATTCTGGCAACTGGATGGCAATAGCCAACTGAGTTGTGTGTATCTATAGACTCTGTCTGCCCTGCATCGCTTCTCTCCCCCTGCATGCTGCGGGAATGGTTCACCTGCAATTGCTATTTTGGTGGCTCACGTACTAATAATGGACCTGCAGCTTAAACTCATCATCGACTGTGGCGTGAGATGCCGAAAGAAGAATCAAAGCCCAAGTTATTCCTTGGCGCATGTTATAGGTTCGTGAATTATTTTCCATGTATTCAAAGCTCTCATAAGGTTTAGACGACAGTCATAATTGTTTTGAATCATAATTCGTTGCGGCTCAAAATGCTTCATCAAAGTTCTAGCTGAGGCTCAAAACGCTCAAAAGAATAGAACATGACAATAGCTGACGGTTCATCAAAGTTCTAGCTGAGGACCAATGTACTCGCGCAAGCATTTGCCATTTTGCCAGCAACTCTGCCAACCCGGTGAATAAGGCACAAAGAATGGGCGCCTATTTGGACTACCGTAACAAATGTCTAATTATTAATTACTGAACACAAAAAATTTGACAACAAGACACAGACTTCCTCCAGGTGGATGTTTTTCTTCTGGAAATGGACTTGTCCAGCTGAAGCTAGTCGCTTACATAAAGAGCTAGCCAATCTACAATGATCAAGGGCTGTGGCAAGGCATTCCGTCTGTCATAACCGAAGGATTTGGTCGCCAATCTGGTGCTTGTGCCTTGCTACGGGTTACATTTTTTTTCTTCCTTTAGATTATATATGTTTTTCCCTTTCAAACTATGATTTGTGTACATTGTACATGTATGTCTACAACACCACATTAAAACTTTACTTCCTCACATTGTTCTTGAGTTGAATTGTGATGAATTTATTTAGAAACTGCACAACATGATATTGATGAATTTTTGAAGATTTTTAGGATTAAAACTGATGTTTAAAAAAATCGAGCAGTTAGGGTAGTGAAATGGACTTATTTGAAACAATGTTTTCGGGACTGACAAGTAATGAGCTTACAAAACAAATTTGCTTGCACCTGCCTATTGCTTCAGTAAATTTCCTACGCTGCATAGCAATTGTAAAAAGGCAGACAATGAACTTACTGGTCAGGAAGCAATTGCCTCAAAATTTGCTTGCACCTGCCTATTACTTCTAAGTGTCTGTCGTAGCCGTGAACTGATCTGGAGACAAGAAGCATCGCTTGCAGCAGAATGATCAGCACCATCATCAAGGACATCTTCATTATCAGCGCCATCAGCTCAATCCGAAGAACAAAGCACGAAGCTGATGCTCATCCGGGCGTGCGGACCGTATTTTGGCTTACCCCTCCCAGCCAGGAACCGTGATGCCACCAATGCCGGCCAGCCGGAGGTACCGCGCGTGTTAGCACGGCCTGGCTCGCCATACCCGCGAGCCCATACCGCCAGCCCAGATCCCATGGGCTACAAGCCCAACCGAAGCCACGATCAAGGTCATGGGCCACCTCAACCCAAAAGACTAGCCTGATAGGTTGGGTTCCCTCCACCTTATTAGTCGGGCTCCCCCATCATCAATATCCGATGTGGGACTAAACCCAACAGCGCACCTCTGATCGGATCATCACGGCATCACGCCGGCGGTCGTCGCTGGCTTGTCGCCCCTTCCCTGGCCTGATAAGTCTTTGAATCCGTGAAGAGCCTCTGCGTGGGGGCGTGCGCAGGCGCATTGCGTCCCTAGTTGAGGGCTTGTGGCCTGGCATTAGTTCCTACTCTTGGTTCTCTCCAAAATCTCATACTCAGAAACAAAAATGTCTGTCTTCCACGTCTTCTTTCTACTGGGTAGCACTAGCTAACTGAAGTATATATATCCTCTCCATCTGCACTGCCTCGCTTCTCCCCTTGCAATGCATGCGGTGCGGATGGTTCACCTGCATTGCCGTTTGGTTGCTCACGTGCTATGAACTGGGTGGCAGCTTCAACTCATCATCGAGTTTGGCTTGAGATATACCAAACGAAGAATCACGGATTCACGGGCCTCATACATGGGGCAAGAATATTGAGATAGTTCTAAAAATACAGGAATCCTACACCTAGAGCGCTTTAGGATTGGTGCCAGCCAAAATCGAAGGGTGTGTGCTGGCTGCGGGTGGGGGAGGCTCTGAGGACAAGTGTCGTGTTACGATTGCGGAGGACGGAGTTTTGAGTTGAATCTAAATTTAAAACTCATTCATCTATCGATTCATAGCTCTGTTTTCAAATTTGTTTGAACCCGCGGGCGGGGGGGGGGGGGGGGGGGGGGGGCCTAGCCCTAGAGAAGCTCCGCCAATGGTTAAGTGGTCGTTCTTTAAGCAACCACCACCAATCTTTTACCGCGTGAACACACAATGCCAGAACAAGGTGGAGTTGAAGCGCCTGAGATAGAGCTATTAGCTGTTGTTGGTTAGGCTATGTTTTATTGTCCTAGTTCTACTACTGACGGGTTCGTTAAAATTGATGCAACAAAACAAGATTCCTCGTGAATATATTTTTCATATTTTTTAACTTTAAAATCAAACTATTTGAAAGTACTATTACAATATTTTTGTTGTATTGTTTCAACAAAATTTTTACAAGGAAAATTGAATTAGTATACCCAAAATGTTACATTAGTTACTAGAAAAATGTTGAATCTAGTCATTCATAATGTTCCATCCCATATGACATGTTTTTTTCCTCTTGTTTTTGGAATTTTTTGAATTTCAACATTTTTCGTTTGCTACTTTAACATTTTCTTCTAGTACTTCAACCCATTTAATCAAAACTATTATAATGTATATTAAAAATGTTGGAATTTCTTATTAAATTTTTTGAAATAATTTATTCAAATTGTTGATTAGTATTTTTAATCAACTTTTGTAATCCTTCTTATGCCTAGCGTGCCTAGTTCTTCGTGCCAGAGGAAAGTGTGCATGCTCCTATTCCACGCGTGGAGAAAAAGTCATCCAGGACACGCCCTTCCGCCGTAGCAGGCTAACGTGGGCCGCGGTACACGCAAGCGCCACGTAGCGCGTGGAGTGTATAGGCGGACCCCTGAAAATATGTTATATCTGGACTTATCATATACTGATGCAAAAATCATTTACTCTCTCCGTTTCAACTTACTTGTCATTCTTGGTGCGTGTTTTGATGTCTAGATTCAGAAAATGTTCAATAAATTGGGACAAACGGTTTATTTAGGTTCGGAGAATGCTCAATGAACTTGGTACAAAGCTAGTTGAGAAGTAATTAGAACAGAGAGAGAACTATAATGAGTTACGGATCTGTTTGTTGAAACTTGGGATTCTGATAGTTTGACTTATGTACCATACAGTAAGCTGCAGCATACAAGTTAGCATATAAATCTAGACCTCCACATTTTATGATAATCCATAATCTATCTATAAGAAGATGCTATTTAAGCTTTTTAAGAGTTTTTTTTGTTACTAAGCTCCATTATCACCGCGACAGAGCAGGTAAGAAAACAAGTAAAAAAGCTACAGGTTGTTTGATAAAGGAATAGGAAATGGACTTGACCAGCTGGAGCTAGGAGCTAGGAGCTAGGAAAGGAGTCCCTTCGTCCGTGCCAACGGCCACGCGACGTCTTGCCGGCGGTAACAGCCGCCGTCAGCGCTAACCGAGAGGGTTGAATCGGGGACAAAGCTCTTCGTGTGGCTCGCGCAGGAGCGGGGCATCCTCGCGTGGGGGTTCTTGGCCAGGGAGGATTACCTCTTGTTTGCTTCTCTCCAAAATCTCACACGCACGCACGCGAAAGCAGCAACATCGTCGGCTTATCCCCAGAAACAGAAACTATACACATGTTCTGTTTCTGTCTACCAGGTAGCAGTAATAGCTGAGGCGGTATATATATATTCTCTCCATATGCTCTGCCTCGCTTCTCCCCTTTGTGATGCATGCTGTGCAGATGGTTCACCTGCATCGCCATTTGGTTGCTCACGTACTATGAGCCGGCGGCGAAACTTTGCTACCGACTTTGGCGCGAGATACCAAAGGAAGAATCAAGGGCAGATCATTCCGTTGGGCTGGAGCGTATCATAAACGAAACAGGTGATCGGATCATAAACCGACGGGCACTGAAGAAAAGGAGACAAAGTACAAAGACACTTCGGATTTTGATATTCCAACCTGATTTTCATTCAAACCGTAGTTCCGCTTCACTCTGTGGGCATTCCAGTTCTCATATGACGGGGTCGCATGCCTAAATACCGACTTCACCTATATATAGGTGTTGTTAAACTTCACACTCGCATTCTTCAGTGTGGAATAGTCTGCCTTAATTAACTACTTGCTGGATATGCCATACCTCATTGAAAGGTGCACATATATATGGAGTTCTGTCGATCTTTGTTGGAACGTTGCGAAGTGATCAGTTGTTCAACATAGCGGCTGATGATACTGACACGATGTCAGAAACCGAATTGCTAATTAAGCAGCTCGAATGTCCACTTATTTATTCCCCCAAAAAAGAATGTCCAATTATTTAATTTCGATCCTATCTCTGCTTTCCATTTAGTAATCGGAAATATATTTCTGCGAGACCATGTCGATGACTGGTCCATATCTTTTCATGCATACTTACAGTATTGTTTCTGAAATCTTAGTGTTGGGTATTGCAATAGAGATATTTGAAATAATATTTTGCTGGTATGATTTTTTTAAAAAAAAATCCGTGGCAACGTACGGGCATCCTATCAGTTAGGGTAGTGCAATGGATTTATCCCTAATTGAAACAAGTTTTCAGGACTGACGGGTAATGAGATTAGTACAATCCAAATTTGCTTGCACCCGCCTATTGCTTCAGTAAATTCCCTACGCTCCATAATAATTGTAAAAAGGCCGACAATGAACTTTCTGGTCAGGAGGTGGCACTTGTACGTGGTTGTAGTAGGCTAGTAGCCGTGAACTGATCTGGAGACAAGAAGTGTCGCTCTTGTAGTTGAAGGATCAGCGCCATCATCAAGGACATTTTCATCATCACCATCAGTTCAATCCGAAGAACAAAGTACGAAGCTGATGCTCTTCATGACAATTGTATAGTGTTGGTCTAGGTGCTTCTTTTTTTACTAGCCAAATCCCCGCGGCAGTTGCCGCGGGAGCCAAGAACACTTGAATAGAGCCAAGAGCACTTAAAACACCTAAAATTTCGGTTCGCAAAGCAAGAAATATGCATGGTAAGATGATAATCAGAAGGATAATTTAGTGTTTCATGACACATTGTCCCCGAAGATCAGCAGAAATGCCATTGGAAATGTGGTCAGAATAACCATTATATTGAAGCTATTTTCAAGGTTAATTGATCATCTATAAAATAGTAAGGCGATCATTTGTTTTGAATTCTATTAAATTGTAGGAAAAAATATATGTTTCAAATCATAGCCCAAAATGGATTCGCAGGCAACACTGTGTGAAGATGTCAACACGTGTCAGAATAATTTTGGAGTTATAGGAGGATATAGCACCCTGTTACATACATTACAAATTCACCTGGAGAAAGGTAGGCACGAGTTACTTGACTTGTATGAGCCTAGACTGAAGCATATAAAATGAATACAAAGTTACACATCAGACACAGTAATAACTTAACCTGCATGTGACATGTGAGAGCTGGGAAAGGTTGCTTCATTTCATTACAGCATCATTACAGCAAAGCGTTAGACTTAGAGGTCAATGTCCCATACAGAGCCGAACATCATTTCATTTGCATGTGCAATAAATATAAGATACACACTATTTTAATCATCAATAATAAGCTCTACAAATAAAGTTAAGACACGTGCAAAATCAGGTCTATGAGCCAGTGAGAACAGCTAAAGTGCACATACATTTTGATACTCAACAATTCATAACATGGAGCTGCGAAAGTGAATGAAGGTTCCTCATGATACATGCTCGTTTGGTGCTGATGTCTCAGTTAGGAGCCAAGATTACTCTACTGGATGGTATATTACTTGCATCAGCACTAAATTGCATTACAAACAAACAAAAGGTAATTATTGGAAAGACAGTCAACACATTGCTAATCTTGTGATGAGAAAAGAGGCTGCAGATTGCATTTAACAATTTATAGCATGCTTAGGTGTTGATGTCTCAGGAAGGCCCAACGATATTTCTGCATTTAACGATTTACCAAGCATGCGGACTCTTCTTAAACCACAATCAGTCGACTAAAAATATTATAAGAAGGATAACAATTGTCTAGGTTGAACGACTACGGGAAGATACAGTACGAAAAGAATGCAGGATGATTCTAATAAGCTGATGCAACACCAAGCAAACAAAGAAGTGGAATATCGAAGCTACATATAACATGATATTTTTTTTTCAATTAACTGTCTTAATCTTTGAGAGGACTTCTATATGGCATAAATTTGTAGTTGCAGATTGTATTTATAGGAACTGATAAACAGCATAATAAATTAATATCAAGTAACCTTTTTGGGCATAGCAATAACATGGGTCGATTCATTTATAACTGCTACGAGTCTCTGAATGGCAACCATATTCTATTCACAAGCTGTCTACTTACCTAATGGTGTTTATGGATGAAGCAAAGCAAGGGGATAAATACGACTCTCTATTAGAAAAGAAAAAGTCGTATTACTACTCAACTTGGTTATCGGTAAACATGCAGGAAACAGAACAGATGTGTTTAATCAATGGATTCCCTGTCTAATAACAACCCCCAGCAGGGCAACGCAGACAGTAGCTGCATATTGGGAGGGCCCTTCGTTTGCACATACCTGATCTGATGAAAAAGACTTCGTACCATCAACTTTGGTTCTTCCTACTGCAAATTAGTTGCCTAATTTAATCCTAACTGCAACACCGGTTCAAAGATCAGAGCAAAATATGCTTTAGTCCCAACTGATGATGGACATGTAACGGAAATGAAGCAGGAAAGGAGGAGAGGCACCTGAGTGCATCAGCGAAAGAGCGGCGACAATGAAGGCAATACCTGCATGAGCTTCTCACATGGAGTACCACCATTCTCCTGTATGGAGAGGAACCTCTTTCCTCACCGCAGCTGGGCGTCCACCCACAAGATGACTGAGCATCAGGGAAATGGCAATTAGTGATATAGCATGATATCACTGCGGATTGAGTATATGTACATACTGTTGAACACTAACAGGGAGCACCTGCCTGTAATGCAACGGGACAGTGGTAGCAAACCTTAGCCACACCGGGATACCAGACGCAACTAACAGTAGCCACTGTGTAGGATGCCCAAATCAGCACACTGGAGGAGAATTTACAAATGGTGCGGAATCAAGCAATCAAGCAGACAGCAGAATAATCTGGCGGGACCAGTCGACCTTGAATCGGGCACGGCAGACAGAGGGCTCCCAACCCCATGAGGAGCAGCACAGCAAAGCATGGGCACCTGACCTTGAATCGGGCTCCAGGAGGAGTGGTTCGGTGAAGCACAGCTGCTGGATCTTGAATGGGGCATGGCGGAGGAAGGAGATCCCAGGAGGAGCGGCGTGGCGAAGCATGGCAGGGATTGATCGCGCCCACCATCGGGAGCAGAGCAGAAGCTACCTTCGCTGCAGCGATTCGTGCACAGGACAGCAGAAGAGGGACTTGCGGCGGAGCAGACGTCAAAGGGTGGCCGTCACCGTGCACGACATCGTAAAACAGCAGCCGCCGCCGCAGCAGCCGCCTGAGATTGGGGGTTCGCCGTTGGGTTCGGGAGCAGAGAGGAAGGAACGTGAAGGAGGCGGAGCTTCTGGAAGGGATGGGGAACGGGCGGACATACACGAGGGATCGGACGGTGCGTGACCGACAGTGAGGGGATCGGACGGCTGGGACAGAGGCGGGGACGGACGGGCTGATGTTTTCGCGCGTGAGATCGGGCTGATGTTTTCGCGCGTGAGATCGGACGGCGGAAAATGGGCGCCGGGGTACTGTTACGCTGTAGGTGAACAGTATGGCAGGAAAACTAAGGATCTTATATAATTAGCCAAAACCCCGAGCGTTGCCGCGGGTATCATTATAACATTATGAATTATGTGTCCTTTTTTGAATAATTTGGTGTCACTACATTATTAACCGTTCATGAAAAATATGAACGATCAAAGCTTGAAAGTATACTACATAATTGATGTGAAGCCGAGTGTATCAGGAAGAATACATAAGCAAGTAGGTAAATATGTAAGCCCCAAGTGGGATATCATGTGAAAACAGTTCGTTGCATGATCAACACCTCTTTTCATTATGACATTGTTACTATTCAATAAAATTAATCAAAATAGTAAAAACAATCTCACAAGAATATCAAAATTCCCAATTCGCAACTGTCTCACAAAAACAGTATTTATTTGCCCAATGGTCAGACATGGTCATAGAAGCTCCGTTTTTTTTTTGTAAGGCTGCATGATCACCGTCCTTAGGTTGACCTGCTATTCAAATTCTTCATGAGCGCACCCTCATTAGAGCAACACTTAATATTACATAATTAAATTTCATGTAGGTAATCAATAAAATCAACACTTTTGACAGGCTACTAACTGAAAGGGGGGAAATTAGCTGATGATTTACTCGCTACCTATTGCAGTTTTGAATGGTAGGTATAAGAGAAATGGAGAGAACATAACTCATCTTTTATTCCACACATTATAGTACCAAACACATAACCATATGCCTCTGTTCGTATTGTGAAGAAAACATGTGAAATTTGCAAAGAACTCAACATTTCTCTGTCCATGTTTATTTAATGCAAACTGAACAAAAAAAAAATCTCCACAGTTTCTGGTAATAGGAAAGTTCTCAACAGCACAAATATAGAAATAATAAATAGTAGAAGATTTGATTTGATATACACAATGCTTTTGGAGACAGTAGTTTTTTCTAGTTACAAATAACAACCTTCAAGCATGTAGGGAACAGATTAATTCGTGGTAGACTGGGAATATCTTCTTCACTACTCAATATATCCCATGATGCACGAATTACATTTCAGGTTGTGTGATCTCTAAAAATAGTAATATAGCAGCATATTGTGGAACAAACATATCTAATTTCAGTAAAATGTTAATTGGTGCAGATAATTACAGAAATGACTACCATGTAAGCATCCTGAAATTATCAAATTCATGTTGTCCAGTAATATATATGCACAACAAATTGGTTGCACATAACAAATTGGTTGCAGAAAGTCACGTCTAACTATATCGGATCTAATAGAGGTATTTATTTCATGGTACACCTTGTACCAAGAGAATGTAATCTTACCTGGCACTTTTAAGGAAAGAGGTCCATGCTGGTGTCATTGTTTGCCTCGGTGTTCTCTGCATTAATACATTATAATACCTTAAATAAGGAAGAAGAACATATGTATCTCATATTCATGGCAGTGAAGAAGGGCCTTAATCTCAATCTGTTCCAAACAACAATGCTTTCAGTTAACAGCTTCATAACATCTTCATATGACAAACATGGGATCATCAAATTAACCTATATATGCATTCAGTTGGAAAAGGGCATCATGGCATAGTTCCATGGCTAAGTACTGATTAACGCTAGTTCTCAAATGAAAAGAGAGAAAATGAGTTTGTTTCAAACTGCATCTCACCAAAGGCCAGAGTATATGGATGGCTGCATGCTTATTTATTTTTTACTCTACAGCTCCAATGTCCATGGCCCAAGTCACAGCACCCTGTGATTAACAAATGTTCTTTTCCTATGTGGATTAATCAGAATAATAAATGAAAAGAGAGAAAATGAGTTTGTTTCAAACTGCTTCTCACCAAAGGCCAGAGTATATGGATGGCTGCATGCTTATTCATTTTTTACTCTACAGCTCCATTGTCCATGGCCCAAGTCACGGCACCCTGTGATTAACAAATGTTCTTTTCCAATGTGGATTAATCAGAATAACAGTGCAGGATCAGGTACTGATGCTAAACTAAATTAGATTGATTAGATTTATTTGTTTAAACACACACCTTATATCAGGGGAGTTGGATCCTACCTGGTATTTTGGGTCAATGTTGTCCTTTTCCTGCATCACTCCTGCAGCACTCTCGGCACCCTGAAGTAATTGCAGTTTCAATTGATTGTAGAAGAGCACCTATCAGCCAAAATTCAACAAAAAAAAAAAAGGAGTTAACTTTAGCTATTCAGAAAAGAAGTATAAAGCAGGCAAATTTGAGACATTAGAATTGATCCCACAATTCTCGATGCAATAAAAAGCGTTATTATAAACTGAAAAATCTAAGACGAAGCCTAACATCGGGCTAAACCAAACTTTTCCTCAAGAAAACGCATATGTAGAGGCCAAGGTCATAGGCAGTGATAATACTCCACCTCGCACAGTAGCTGAGCAGACCAGCGTTATTACGGTGAAAAAGGGCTGGTCGGGCTCCATTTGTCCATACGGTGGGTGATTCGTTCAATTTGGCAAGAGATTTGGGCAGCTCTCAATTTGGTCACTCTGGAGCCTGATTTGGGCGTCGTCGGCCCGTGGTGAAGCAACGATAGCAGAAGAAAGCACAGTTTCCATGGGGCGGCTGTAGCACATACCTGTGTACGGCGTGGCGTCCCCGTCTCCCATGCTGCAAGGCGACGGCGCGACTGGGACCCTGGAGGCCGTCGGTTCGCTGGACGACTTCGAGCGTCGGGTGGCCTCATGCCTCCCCTGCCGGAGGGCCTCACGCAGCCACCGGATATACTCATGGTGCGCACGACTCGAGCCACTGGTGCTCATTGGGTAGCGCCGCACGGGAAGGAGGGATCGACGCCAAGGAGGATTGGGAATAGGGGAGGGAAGGATCGGGAGGGAAGAAGGGCGACTCCGCCGGATCTTTCCAGAGGCGTCGTCGCGGGGAGCGAGCAGGGGGGCGGCTCGAGGAAGGATCGTGAAGCATGAAAGGGGGAGCGAGCAGGCGAGGGGATGGACGGATGGATGGGAGCGTCTAGGAGATCGGACGGCGCAGAAGGGTTACTGTTACCCTGTAGCAGAGTGGAACAGTACCGATGGGGGGCCCGCCGGGAAAAACTAAGAATCTATTATGATGCGTCCCATACTCGATCTGCAAAAGCAACTGGGGGCGCGTTCGGTGCGGCCTTTTAGAGGCCCGGTAGCATCTAAAGCATCGAACGGCTCTCTAAAGTTTAGAGGCTCCAAGGCTTGCTCTGCACTGGATGCCTATTATTCACAACTCGCGTCGGACGCGAAATTTTATCCGCTCGCGTCGCCTCCTCTCGCCCACCGCTCGCATCCGCCTCCCGTCGCCTTCCCCTCGCGTCCGTAGCAAGCCGCCGCCGCCGCCGCCGCCGACCACGTCCTGGCGTCAACCAATCAGCGTCGCGCCCCTCGCCAACCTCCTTGGCTGCTGCGGCTCCAGCTGGCTGGTGCGAAGCGGCGCCGGTCGCGTCCGTCGACAAACGGTCGCCGCCGCCGAAGCCGGATCTTGAGCTCTGCCGTTCCCGTCTCGACGGCGCCCGAGGATGTGAAGAGCAGCTCCTCGTCCAACATGGATGGATTCGGTGCATCCGACGTGGGAGGTGACGGGACCCGGGACTTGTTCCCTAACCCGGATCCGTTCTCCCACACGCAGTCGGTCCTTGGCGACGACGGCAACCCGCTGCATCCCGCCAACAGCGGAGGTTGCCGCCTCGATCTCGGCCGCCTCGACCTCAACTCTGATGTCTTCCCTCCCCCCGGCGGCTTCCACGGCATTCAAGATTTGTGCGGCCCGTATGCAATGGGCGGCGGCTCCAGTAGTGGGTACGGCGGTCCTGGAGGTCATGCCTTTGGTGGTCCTAGTGCTGCTGCCATTGGACCACAGGTTGGGCCACTTGGATTGGGCTATGGAGGCGGTGTAGGTGGTGAAGGAGGCGGTGTTGATGGTGGCCTTCATGCTGGCCGGCGCCGTGGAAGTCGTGGTGCTCGTGCTGTTGCTGCTCGTCGTGGTGGTGGCCCTGCTGGCGGTTCTGTCCGTGGGCGTGTTGCCGGTCGGGGTGGTCCTCCTGCCCGCGGCCGTGGTGGTCGTGCCCGTCGTCGCGGTGCTGGTCTGGTCCGAGGCGTCCCGGACGACGAAGAGGAGCCCGACGACTTCGACAGTGCAGAAGATGACGACTTCATTCTCCCATGGTGGACCGATCGGGTATGAATCCATACTATCCCTTGCACTATCTTTTAGGCGCCTTCAACTTCAGTAGATTAGCGTGTGTTCGGTTAATTCATTCATACATGCCACACTTTAGGAATGCCCTAGGAGTCATTGGAATGATGAGAAAACAAAGATTTTGCTGGATATTGTCCTTGAGGCAAAGGACCTTGGTCTGTTCGTGAAGGGCGCTATGAAGCCCCGTGGATATGCTTACCTGAAAGTTAAATTTTATGAGAGGACCCATATCAAGCAGCGTACGCAACAGTTCCGAAATAGGCTGGGCCAATTGAAAGTGATGCTGTGGATCTGTCAAAAACTGCACAATCAGACTGGTCGGGGTGCACTGCCCAATGGTTGGCCGAGAGCAACCAAGAAATGGTGGCGGACTACCCTGCAGGTACTCATAGTAACATAGCCAATTGGACTGATACTGGTGCTCTAATTGGTTGCGATTCTCATATTTACATTGCGAATTGTAGGGTAAAAATCTTGCTGAGTTCAGAAACTTGAAGTATGGTGGACCACCATACTATGAGAAGTTGAAACAGGCTTTCGCGGGTGTTGTAGTGGATGGCGCAAGTGCATATTATGCTGGAGACGAATCAGGAGACGACGGAGAAGCAGATGACGCAGACGAAGAAGAAGAAGAAGAAGAAGAAGAAGAAGATGAACAAGAGGACGAAGATTATGTTCCTCCTGAAGGCTTTGCGGTTCGTTCGCCTCAAGGTTCGCCATATGGTTGCAGCCCACCAACCTCAGGGAGCCGGAAGAGGGGAAGCAGTACAAATACTACAGGAGCCAGCCCATCGAATAGGACTACCAGGAGCCCAATGGTTCAGGCTGTCACCAAAATGACTGATAAGCAGGACAAGCAGCAGCAAGCAAAGTTGGATTTCTTGAGGGAACAGAATCAAGAACAAATGGCTTTCATGAGGGAACAAGCTCAAGTGCAGATGGAAATGGAAAGGAAAAAAATTGAAATGAGGGCTGAGCTTGAGAGGGAAAGAGAACAAAGACATGCACAGAAGGAGGCCGACCAATTGGCGACATTGAACAGGATGCGTGAAATTGCCATTGCCGACGGATGGGACACGGGCAGCCTTGAATACCTAGCGCTGTCGTATCTGTATTATGAGGACGGGCCACGCACTATGTGGTTGGGCTGCACAACACCTGAGGCCCGCCTAAATTTCATCCGTGGTTACATTAAGCTCAATAAGTTTGACTAGTTCCTAATGAGTGACTTTCATGCGAGTTGGGGAAGTTGTATGTGTCCTGTTGCTTGTCGCAATGTAACCTTGTCTTAGAGTTGGAACAATGCCTAGAGTTGTAATAAGTGTTTGAGTGCGGATTGTTGCTTTGTGAGTTGTGAACTTTTCATGCGGATTGTTGCTTTCTGAGTTGTGAACTTTTAATGCGGATTGTATGTTTGCATTGGACATTTGTAGTTTACTGATAACCTATGATTTGTATGGTTTCATTTATCTATGTCATGTGTGCTGATCCAATATTCTTTTTTGGCAGGGTCAGGTCTCCACCCTCATGGCATGGAAGCAAAGGCAGCAGCAGTGGATACACATGTTGGACGAGGATGAAGAAGAATTCAATGGTCGGCTGCCTCTACTCCTATATGGTATGCAATATGACCAACAACACTATAATAAGACACCACGACCCAGGGGTACTGATAGTGGCCTCGACTTTGTCATGAGAAATATTTCATCAGAATATTTTTGTCGCACCAACTTCAGAATGACTCCACATTTGTTTGATGAATTGCATACCATGTTAGTTGAGTCGTATGGGCTTCAGTCAAGCAACAAATGTTCTAGCATTGAAGCATTAGGTATGTTTCTATGGATAGTTGCAAGTCCGCAACCATATCGGAAAGTAGAGACTATTTTTGGGAGATCTCTAGATACTGTGCACCGTATATTTTACAAGGTCTTAAACAGTGTTGTCAAGCTGTCACGAGACATAATTCAACCATTGGACACTGCATACACAACCATTCACCCAACGCTGCAAGAGGATAGGTTCAAGGGCTTGTTCAACAATTGCATTGGGGCAATTGATGGTACACATGTACATGTGACAGTTCCAACAGATAAGGTTGTGCAGTACATTAACCGGAAGGGTTGGACTTCACAAAATGTCATGGCTGTGGTGGACTTTGACTTGAGATTCACCTTTGTGCTTGCTGGATAGCCTGGTTCAGTTCATGACATGAGAGTGTTCAATGATGCTGTGGACGGCAGATATGCTCACAGATTTCATCATCCACCCTCGGGTATGCAAACCTATAAGCTTTTCCTTGAATGTTGCGCAATCATAATTAATCTGCTGTATACGAGTTATAGTGATGCATTGCTTATGTCGTCATATTATTTTTTGTGATGCAGGTAAGTACTACTTAGTGGACTCCGGGTACCCAAACAAACCGGGCTATTTGGCACCATACAAGGGAACAAAGTATCACCTCGAAGAATATAGGCGCAGTCGCAGGCCAAGAGGTATCAAAGAAACTTTCAACTATGCTCATTCTTCACTTAGGAATCATGTAGAAAGGGCATTTGGAATTGCGAAGAATAGGTGGAGGATTTTGAGGGACGTGCCAACTTATCCGATTAAAACACAAAGCAAAATTATTGTGGCTTGCTTCGGACTTCACAATTTCCTCATCGACCATGGCTATGAAGATTCAGATGATGATGAGGACTTGGGCGAGGCGGGCGACTTTGGGGTTAATGACACGGACGAAGCAGCTGCTCATGATGAAGAAGAAGATGATGACATTGTTGACATGAATGCATTCCGTGATGCGATTGCACATGCTCTCTACTACAATTGATAGGTAATATGCTCCATGTGGAATCCCGATCTCCAAGTCATGTTGTCTGGTTATTTATGGTTTCGAAATGTGATGGTCTCTTTCAACTGTTATTGCTGGCCGTTTGTGGTTGTTTGTGAACAATGGTGATGGTCGGTTGTGATGGATGTACTGTTCTGTTGTTTGTCGATAATATGTGACAATATGTGTATTTCATTGTCGGTTTGATGGTGTCTTTCCATTGGTAATGTGTATTTGTGCTTCAATGTATACATGTATGCAAAGAGGTGTGAATTGTGAAGCAAATGCCTCTAAAATTTAGAGGGTTCCAACGAATGCAACCTCTAAATTTTAGAGGTTCCAGATTTTAGAGGGTACCATTGTCCCCTCTAAAATGGCACCCTCTAATTTGCACCGAACGCGCCCTGAGTTCTGCATCCCCTCCTGCTTCGTGCCGGCGGCTCGTCGCCCCTGCACCGGCCTGATAAGTCACTGAATATGCAAAGCGCCTCTGCGTGGGGCGCGCGCAGGCGTAATGCGTCCCTAGTTTGGCATGTGGCCTGACATGAGTTCCTCTTTGGTTCTCTCCAAAATCTCATACACTCATCAGAAAACAAAAATCTCGTCTCCCACATCTTCTGCCTATGGGTTAGCAGTAGCTAGCTGAGGTATATATATCCTCTCCATCAGCACTGCCTCGCTTCTCCCCTTGCATGCTGTTCAGATGGTTCACCTACATTGCCATTTGGTTGCTCACGTGCTATGAACCGGCTGGCAGCTTCAACCCATCATCGAGTTTGGCGCGAGATACACCAAATGAAGAATTATGGGCCTCATCATTCCATTGGTCCGGAACAGGTCTGTGGGCCGGAATATTAACCTAGTTCTGAAACTATGTTATATTTGGACTTACCATATTTGAAAAGCGAGACAGGGCTGCACTCATAATGTACATGACATGGAACATTTGGAAAGAGCGCAACAGAAGAATATTTCAAAATAAATCAGCACAGCCGGAGGAGGTGTTCCATATGATCAAAGAAGAGATGAAGCTGAGAGAATTAGCATACAGAGACGAGATGTTGGAGCAGCACAATCTTTACTCCTTATTATTTGTCTTCTGAGTCCACTCCCGTGAGTCGTGCGTCGCGCCTCTCTCTCCTACCGTAAAAAAGATCACGTGCCGACAGCTGGGCCTTGCATCACGCGTCGCCGTTTTTCTCCCAAATCGTCTCCGCGTCCCTCGCAGCGGCGCAGCCAAATCCTCGACCCCCTCTCCCCAGCTCTTCCGTTCACGCCGCCGCCGCGCTTCGCAGCCCGCTCGATCGTCGATCCCGGCCGCCCCTCGAGGCCGAGCGCATCGGATCTTAGCCTCCTGCGCCGGGAGCCGAATTGCCACGTTCCGCTCCCCGCCGACGACCTCAGCTTCCTCTCCCGCTCTTCCTCGCCGGTGAAGAAACCCTGGACCAGGACATGCCCCTCGCCGCGCCCGCGCTCCACCGTCGGGGACCTACAGAACCTCGCCGCATCCCACATCGATTCCCTCAAGAGCCGCCTCGACGCGCTCCACCGCGCCGCTGTCCGGGACCTCGAGGCCTCCCGCTACCGCATCGCCAAGCCCTTCTCCCTGCTTAGTCGCTTCTTTGGCATGATGAGTTCTCCATGCGCGAATGTGGTGTGATCTGCTCCCGCTGTTTCCCTGTTCTGTGTGCAGATGCGGACGCAGGGCTGCTTGCAGTTCGAAGAGGAGGCGGACAAGGAGCACAAAAAGATGACCGATAAGATCAACGAGCTCACTGAGGTGGTGAAGGTACCTACCCCTGGCCCGATCATTGGGTTTCCTGTTCGTCGTGGCTGTAATCAATCTCAATCTGGTTACTGTTTAACTGCTTAGTTTGTCCGTTAAATTCTGAATTTCTCGTGATTTCCTTGAATCGCAGGCCTCGTACAAGAAGTTTGTGACTGAGCAACTGAGGTGCAGGCTAGCTTCTACGTCTCGTGGTACTTGGGATGATGAGAGATGCTCTGAATTTTACTTTCATTCGTGTGTTTTTTATCTAGCTACCGTATGTGTTCTGACTTTGTTGGTGGTGGCCAGTGTGCAAGGTGATTGTTCCTGAGATGGCCATGTCTGCGGAGAGCTATTGATGGATTTCTATTTGGTTATTGCTATTTGATATTGTATTATTTTACTACACGTCTGTCAAATTAGAATTTCTTTGGCTATGTCAGTATGAATTTGGTCAAACGGTAGATCAGGAACTGAAGATACATGCGAACGGCATATGTTGTAGATATTTTTTACTTTCCAGGCATGAATCATGATAGTAAGAAGTAATATGGTCTGTCAGAACCATGTACAGTTTATTTGCTGAATGCTGTGGTAGAAATTGGTAAATTTTGAACCATTTATTTGACTGGATATGTATCTGTTATATTTTTAACAACTTTAGCATAATAAGAAATGAATGCTCATAATATATGCTTATTTCTAATTAGTATAAGAAATGTTTAGAATTGTGTTTATGCAGGTTTAAAGATGCTCTATTATTAGTAGGATAAATGTGCAAAGTTTGTGTTATTCACCCTGTAGGGCCCAAATGTGCATAATTTTGCTTTTTAAATTTCAAAGAAGGATAGTGACATTTATATATTTAGCATTATTGTTCCAGCACGCATGGTAATTTTTTTTAACCTATGTTTTGTATTAGGGTTTCATTTGTTTGTCCAAAATACTTGGTGAAAGGCTATAATCAGCCATCAGGGTTGCTTTTACCATGTCACAAACCAGTCCATCATTTGACTTCAGCATCATTTAATTTCCCCGAAAATTTGCCACTCTGTTTACAAGAATGACTGTAAATAACCTTGTGGAAAGCTAGAGATCATGTAATACTTTTTTTCTTTAGGTTATAGATAAGGATTGTACCTGGCGAACCTAGCAACATGGAGCAAGAAATTGTGTGCCGTTTTCTTCCCTAGGCTGCAGACAAGGATCACACCTCGTGAAGCAACATGGATATTAGGAACAAGGTTGCAGTGGGATTATGGATCAGGTACAGGCAAGGAGAGAGGTGGAACACAAGGATGTTGCTGCAAAAAGAAATTCTTTGTATTTTTTAATGATTTAATTCAGTTTTGTTGTTAAAATAGCTGGACTTATGTGAATGAAGTAGTAAGATGGAGTACAGAGGACAGAGGACCTCTGTTAGTTTGGTGTGGAGTCGGGAGAGCAATATACTGAATAATTTTTAAATTGTACGTCACTCTTCTACACCATGGTTTGTTCATTGGCGATAACATGGACAACGGACAGAGCAATGGATTGATAGTTGCACTAGGATTTCTGTACCTAAAGATGGAAAGCATTCATGTCACTAATTTGTTGTTATGTTTTGATCTATACATTATATTGGATGTTCACTAACATATTACCAACTTTTCGAAGTAGTGAGATAATTTGCATGATCTTGGTTGCATGCACCATGTTAGTTGCAATGTTTTTTTTTGTTTGGTTCACAAACATATGATCTCTTAAACAATTACATATGGTTATGTGTGAAAAATTTTAGCCCGTAGCAACGCACGGGCACCTTTGCTAGTAACTAAATAATGGGAGATTGTGAGGAGGAGAGACATTTATGTAACTAAATCAATGTAACTAATCTGATTGTTGTGGACTTCTTTCCTTCTTAAATGAAAGAGCAGTGCTGCTCAATGGTTCGAAAAAAAATATTTGGATGCAAAAATCATTACTATAATGAGTTATTTGTTGCATGGGAGTATTTATAAGTCGCGCCACTCCACTCCGGCGGGCACGCGCCGCCGCTCTGGTCACCCGCGTCGTCGACGCGTAGGACCCCCCCGCTCCGCCATCTCGTGCCGCACGCCGATGACCACTCCCCGCCTAGCCTCCGCCCCGAAACGCGCCGCCAGCGAGCTTCCCGGCGAGCTGCCGCCGCGCGCCACCGTCTTCCGGCCGCCTTGACCCAGTCGCGCCGCCGCCAACGTGGCAAGCCACGCAAGCACGTGGGCCCCGTGCGACCCAGTCTCCTCGCCCAGTCAGCACCTGAGTCCACGAACGCGGTGCACCGTGAACCACCGGCACACTCGCCCATCGGTTCACAGACCAGTGCACCGAGTCCACCAAACAGTACCGAGCAGTGCACCCAGCTGCCTGGACCCACTTGACAGCCTCACAATCCGTTTCTAGAATCGCTTAGTCCACACGACTAGTGCACACAGAATCTATTTCGAACACTTTTCTTTATCAGAAAAATTCCATAAAATTCTAGAAAATACTAGATTATCTTCTAATCACTTTACAACCCTTGTTTACTCCGTATTGATTAGGATTATGTCATATGTCCAAATACTTAGCTTAATCCTAATTAATCCCTTCTTGCAAACTTGTAAAATCCATATCTTTTTCATCTTAGCTCCAACTTTAGCGATTCTTTAGCCAATATTCATCTAAAATCATCCTCTGTCCAATACTACCAGAACCCTCTGTTATTGATCTTCATTTGGCTCTTATTTGATTTATTGCTTGTTTAGTTAATTGCTTGTGCGGTAGATTTATTTTGCCGTTGTTTACTTTTAATCGCTAGACGATCAAGCTTTCGAGGAAGGATATGAAGAATTGGAATACGAGGACATAGAAGACGAAGACTTTGGTGAAGGCAAGTCCTAATTCCCTTTGATCATGTTGAACCTATGATTGCAAATAATCCTATTTAGAGCCTACTTTATAAATAAATATGCATGGTGTTTAAATGTGATTTAAATACTTAGTATGTCCTAATTATTTGTTGATTGCCATACCTTGTTATTGCTTATCCTGATTCCATTGTTAAACCTAGGAACCAACATCATTAACCCTTTAATGATATGTTGGAATGATATGCTGCTTAGGACTATTACACTGTGTATTTAATTAATCTTGCTATACATGTTTTTGTGTTAAATGGTGTGAGTACTTGGTAGTGTGTGTCACCGTGAACTTGGGTGGTATTAGTAATATGTGCAACACTTAGTGGGATACTTTTGACGGGAGCAGGCGAGGTAGTCCTAGTGGGAGGGCTATCTCTAGGTATGCGACTCCTCATCATGAGGATAGCTAGTGAAGATGCCTGCTTCGGTCGTATAAGGACCGGTTCATGTGCCGCCATGCCAAGCAACCTTCGTGCGACCGCATGCCTGAATGGGAAGGGAGGGCTTCACACCCTACTAGTTGATACCCGATACCCACCCTGGAGGCAGGAGTTGCAACGGGAGCCAGGAGAAGACTTGGACGGCCTTGGTGGGAGTTCCTCGATCCGGCGAAGAAGACGGGCAGACACGACACAAAGTGATTCATGCCTCTTAGTGTGCCCCTGGTGCCTTGGTGGGATTCCCATGGGTGGATATCGTGGAGATACTGGTAGGTACGTCGCCTTGTTATGTTATTTCCTCCAAAGTACACGGTTGGGGCGAAGCATATCGTGCGGGTACAGCGTACAACCTCTGCAGAGTGTATAATCTATCCGGATAGCCGTGTTCCACGGTATTGGACAAAGCGAAGGCTTGTGCCACACAATGATTAGTCTTTCCAGTGTGAGTTATCCTTGGCGTGTTTTGGAATACACCGGTGTGGAGCCGTGTGCTGGTTTCCGGCCAGCTTTAAAAACTTGGGAACTGGCGGGATGGACTAGTTCTCCCCCAGGGCCAAACAACCCCACTAAATAATGATAATACCTGACTGTAGTTTGCGAACTGCTTTATTTTCCAAATAACCCTTGCATAAAATTGGCTTTGCGCTGATATGATAAACCATCAGCCTATACCTTGTTTATACCCCTGCATATAAATACCCCTTGTGTTAGGACTTGTTGAGTACCTTATGTACTCACCCTTGCTTAAATCATCCAACAGATGAAGAGCCTGAGTACGTGTATCAAGATGATGGAGATGAAGAGTAGGGTTCCGTCCGCACTCAAGTTGTCTGTAGTAGTGGCTTCGCTTCCGTCTTCCGCTGTAGTAGTGTTAAGTGGTTCTGCTCTAGCAGCTTGTCAGCATGATGTCTGTTGTAATAATGAGGCCTCTGGCCATTTGTTGTAAGACCTTTTATGTATGAAGGCTTGTATGAGACTTGGTAATATTAATGTAAGTGATGACTCTGTGATGACATTCTGTATAAGTGTTCGTATCAGCGTCTGATCCAGGGACTGATACGGTAAGCACTAGTGCTCCAGAAATGGGGTACGACAGTGGAAGACAGAGAAACGGAGAAAAAAAGACTGCTTGTCGCTCCTTCCCGCGACGGTCGCGTCGTCAGTTTTCTTCCCATGTGTGAAGCGTCTCCGCTTTTCGCAGGATCGAGTCGGAAGTGCCGGTGAACGGACACAACAGTACGTCACATAAAAAGCACAAATTAAGTCTTAAAGTGATTACATTAGTCCAATTAAAACAACGAGTAGCGCAGCGGAAGTCATAACGATACAAGTCCAAGTCTAGAAGACAACGATACAAGAAGCGCACGCGCTCACGATACATAAGAATCGGCATCCAAAGCCATGAAGATGCGAACTCGAGAGGAGATTACTCCTCGGTCTCCCAGTGGGCTGTCCAAACAAAAGGAAGCTGGCCATCACACTGTCCACCTCCACCCGTAGAGTCAGAGATAAAGGTGCTACCAGCAATAAAAACATAAAGAGCCAAACCCTGAGCAACTAATACTCAGCAAGACTTACCCGTCAACGTGGCTAACTACAGCCGACTCCTAATATGCAAAGGCTACAAGGGTAGGCTGATTCGATAGCATAAAACCGCACTAATTACTTGGTCCTTACTTTCAAGTTTTATTTTCAAGTTAAGTACTTATCCAGTAAAGCAGTGTGCATATAGCTAAAACAGATATAAGTAACAATACATCAGATCATCAATATAGTAGTAATGAGATACAATAAATATAAGTACTAGTCATCATCATCAATCATATCACACTACGAGGTGACTCAGTGAGCAAGGTTGCTCTTGACCGAGAGCGACGGCATCGATGTACATCCTGCAGGAGAAAACCTGACCATACGACGCACACGCGTAAAGTCGCATGCAGCAACCGTTTGCAAGGGTCCCCCTGAAGCTAGGCCGGATCCAACCCCTCCCGAGAAAGGCCTTCCCGCACGGTCCCCGTCCCAGACGTACGCCCCGATTGGGAAGCATCATTTCTCTCCCGAATACAATGATAGAAAGGACAAGCTTCCACCGCACACCAGGGCAACTCGAGCTATTAAGTTTACTAGGCCCATAAAAACACTAGCATGTGATCAGTACGTTCGAACTTGCTCAACAGGGCCAACAACGAACGGTCCTCAAGCGACACAGACGGGGCTACCACCGTGAAGGCCCAGCCTCCTCCAACCATCCTACACAAATAAAATCCCCGTCCGGTCTCAACAAATCCTAAATCCATCTAGTACAATCCAGGGTAATTCCTAACTCGCGAGTGGGACCTACTACTCGACTTCTACCGTCCGCTAGCCACTAAGCATAGCAAGTTCTAACGTATCCTAGACCACATCTACAAAAATAGGACACAAGGTAGGATATGGAAGGGTAGTCCTAGTGCAGTTCTAAGGTTTCACAGCAACTCCTAATAAACCTAAGGCACAATCAAATACTAGCCCCAATCAAGTGCGAAAATAAAATCCTAATAGGGAGGCATGCACCGGGGCTTGCCTGGCTCAGGAGCTACACTAGCTGGGTCAGCAAGGTCAGTGTCCTCCTGCTGCTCCTCCTGTGCCTCCTCCTCCGGCAACTGGAAGTCTAGGGGCTCCGGAGTCGTCTCTGTCACTACACGTTATGACAAGGAAATAATGCAAGTTAAATGCAAGTAACATGATGCAATTAAGAAATTTAATTATCTGATAGGACAGTCATTTACACTGTAAGTGCAAATGATTAACTTTGTTAATTAATTTCGTCTGGAGTATTTCCTTCATTGACTTTTAATTAAGTAAACCATTTAATGAACTTGGGTAGAGTAAATAAATAATTTGATTTCAAAAATTAATTTAGGTCCAGTGACATTTTTCTGGTGAAAGTCACCACTGGAAGTGATTTATGGTGAGGTTTGATGATTTATGGATGAATGGATTATTTATAATAATTTATACAATGCAGAACAAGATTTTTAATCATAAGTAAATAATTTAACAGGATATGACAGTAGAAAAATGTTCTTCAAGTGTGTTCACAGTAGCTTAACAGGCATGCAAGAGTTCATGATTTATTGAGCAACAGAGAATTAATTATGAATTAAAAAAAATCTGCACAAAAGTATTTTTACAGAAAACAGAGAACAAGTTTTATGTGATTTGGTGTTTTTACCGGATAGATCTGAACATAAGGAATCCATAAAAATTGATTTCGCATTTTTCTGAGGTGTATTCGATTTACTATGTATTTTACAAATTTAGGACAATTTCTGGCGATTTAAATTCATTTGCAAAGGAATGGAAATTTGGGTCGGCCAATCAGATCCAAGCAACACAGGGGCCATAGGGTTCCTGCCGCAGCGGATCTGAGCTGACCACAAAAGATCTAGCCACTCTCGTGCAAAGGCACACAGAGGGCCATTGAGTCGGCCACACTAGATCCCGTGTGGCCACACACGATCTCGAGCGTGTGGTCACCGGCGTGGTGGCCGGTGTCATGCCGGAGCGCGGCAGTGCGCTCGCCGGAGCAAGGTTTCGATGGCGGTTTCAATGGACGGAGGGCACGGGGAGGTAGCACGCGAGATGGAGAGTTCACCTCGACGTTCCGGGCTCGCGGGGACGGCCGGGGTCGGCTCGGCGACGAGGGGTGGCGGTTGGTGGAGGTCCGGCGGCGACTCGGGCATGGCGTCGGGTTCCTCCAGCTGCAGGTCTTGGTGCGCGGGCTTCGTCTGGAGTGGGGGCTCCTTGTTACGGATGACTTCGACGTCGAGGATCTCGGGAATGTGCTCGCTCCCATCGTCGACGGGGTTGGCAGGGTCGTGTGGTGGCGGCGGGGAAAATTCTGATTCCGTCGACATGGGCTGCGGATTCGGAGTAAAACGAGGTCAGGGAGGTTCGCGAGCTCGAGGCTCACCTCAGCATGGAAAGAATTGCGACGGGGCTCACCAGAGCGAGGGGAATCGTGCGACGGCGCGGCAGAGCTCGGTTGGTCGGAGTTGGAGAAGAAGGCCCGATTCGTGTGATTCACGTCGGAGAAGAGGAACAGGCCGCCATGGGGACTTGAAGAGGTTCTCGGCGAAGCTTTGGGTGGGGTGGCTTGTCCGGGGATGGCTCGTCGGCGGCGGATGGGGTGGAGCTCGCGTACGGACGGCAATGGCAGCTAGGGTTTGAGACGAGGAGGCGACCGAGCGAAGGAATGGAGGAAGGGAAAGAGCCGAGAGGGGAGCGGGGTACGATTTGAGCTGCTCCGCGGCGAAGAGAGGGCCGGGGCGGCACGGCGAAGCCGTACAACGGCAGCCACGCGGCGGAAAAGCGCCGGCAACGTTCAGCGAGAGAGACGAGGCTGACAAGCGGGTCCCATGGCATCTTTTCTTTTCTCTGAATTTCTGGTCAAAGGCTTTTCCCAAATTTTGTGCACACAATTTGGAGTAGCAAACGAGCTCCAAAATTCACAAATTTGGTATCGTTGGAAAGCGCTTGAGAAGTTCTATCATTTGGTCAACATGCACATCTGAACTCCAAAGGGATTTCAAATGGAAGCTGGTCAAAGCAGGGTACTTTCTAAGCTTTGGGGATTTTATTTGGGAATCAGATGAATTTCAAAAATCATCAAAAATTCTCCAAAATTCTGGTATCAGAAGAGCTATCTACTAGTATTTTTGGTTGTTCGAGTTGTTATAGAAAAGTTCGAGTTCCTTCAGAAGCTTGATTTTGACAATTGTTTGAATGTTTGATTTTGAATTTGAACTTGAATTGCTTTTAGTTCCTGTTCATTTTGAGCTGATTGCACAAGCTGGTTTCGAGTGACACGGGGTGTCACAATGTGTGGGACCTGCCATCGCTCCGAGGCTTTTCGTCTCCTGACACACGACCAGCGCCGCGTTGGGCGGCTTGTTTCGCGCGTGGGCTCGTGAGCGGCTGTTCGCCCACCGCGATGGGGTTGCTCTAAACAGCTAGACAATCTGCAATGCTCCAGGGCTGTGGCGAAGGCACTCTGGCTGTCATAACCGAAGGATTCAGTGCTTCCATCGCCGACACGATAGGAGCCAATCTGGTGCTTGCCACCCCTCTCGATCAAGCCGAGGCCTGGGTAGATGCAGTGGGCGACGATGGAGGGGAAGGCCTGGGGCGACACGGAGAGCGCACGGCGTCGTCCAATGAACACGGCACGACCGCCGAGCCCGCCGTCGTCACGGATCACCTTCCTTGCTTCCAATTCTACCCGGTACACCTTGTACCTATACGTCCTCCAGCCAGCTCCTATCGCCACGGCAGGCTCGGTGAGTCGTTCGGTGCACCAGCGTGAGTTCCCCGGCGTTCTCCACCAGGTGCACGGTCCTTTGCTCCATCCCATTATTGGACGACATGCCCAGCTTGTGACTACTGACAACCACCGCCAGCCGCGGCGCCAGAACGTCGCCGCCGACTCCGTTGTTCGTGTCCACCACCGTCTTGACGATGGCGCCTTCGGTGACGGCGTAGAAGCGGCCGGCGAAGAACACGTTCGGCATGAGGTGGTGTGTGGTGTTGTTGTCAAGCAGCAGCGGCACCCACCGCTGGTCGACGTCGGGCCGGGCGAAGGCCACCGCGCCGTGGAAGTTGATCAGCACCGTGCGGTCGTCCGCGAGGCCAGCGCTGCCGCCGACGGCGGCGGCGGCGGTGGTGGTGAGGGGCGGGAGCTCGGCCGCCTGGCGCGACCGGACGGCGCCGGTAGCTGCGCAGAGCAGGAAGAGGAGGCCGTCGGCGGCGGTGGACGGGAGTACGCCGTGGCGGCGGAGCTCCGGAACGTCCACGTGGATGCACTGCCCGGTGGAGACGTTCAGGAAGCGGCGGCGGGTGGGGTGGGGTGCGGCGGACGGGCGAGATTCTCTCCCTCACCGAGGAGCATGATCCATTGCCGGGGGTCATCAAGAACGCTGCTGCTGCTCGTGCGCGGATCGTCTCCAGGAGCGGCACACGGCTCGGAAGAGGATGTAGCCTGCCATGTCGTCGGCGAGGACGCGCTCGGCGACCAGGCTCGCTGGCCCGTCCCCGAGATCCGTCCAGTCCCTCGTGCTGCTACCGTGAGCCGTGGCTGCTCTTCGCTTCGCCATGTGTGCACGTGAATGCAGAGTCCCTCTTCTTTACTCTGCGCGTGTCTTGGGGAACCCGGCCCGGTATGGACTGCAGGCAGCAGCTGCAATGCATCCATCCAAATACCAGATAAACCCAGACGTCTCGTCGCGTTCATGGGAGTGTGCGGAGCGACCCATGAGGTGGTTGGTCAAGTCGCTTCCTTTGCACTTCTTTGTTCTTTAAAGGGCACCCCAATGCACGTAGGTTCCGCTTGTGCAGGGTCTGACCATTTTGGGGTCTTTTGTACTCACCATACATCATTTCCCTGTATTTTACATATCTATTTCCAGGGCATGTACATCGCAATACATTTCTTTTTTTTTTTGTTGTTCTTTATCTTTACATTTTCTTTATCTTTATATATTATTGTACATTTAGTCCAACTGATAACGTATGATGTTTGGCAGAGCACTTGCCACATTTTCTTAAAAAAATATTGTATAATGTTTTATATTTTCTTGTTGCTCATAGCAAGTTTCCTGTCTCAAACAAGATTTTAGGTTCAAGCCTCTTAGTTCATTTGAAAAGCATAGTTTGGTGTAGCTTATCCTGAAAAGCATAGTGTAGTGTAGCTTCACTCATTCTATCCCAGAATCAAATATGTAAAATTGAACCAAACGGGCCCCTAATTTGTTATCACTCACTATATCCAATAATCATAGTGGAGTATTGTTGATAAAATTGTTGTCCTAATGAAAAATGAAGTAGGCATAACCTTGGTAGTAATATAATATATGAGAACTTGGAGCTAGAAACTATGGAAATTGTGTGGAGTAAAAATTGGACGAGTAGTTTCCAATGTTGTAATTATTAAAGAGAAAAATAAGTTTCTACTCGCGGATCATTAAGGGTTAATTACCTTGAGGAATAATAAACTTTTTGTAAAGATATATTGGTTTATGTTTCCCTAAGTATTGCTAGCCGGTGCAGGTGCATGTGCACGAGTTGATAGACTAGTACACGAAAAACCATGTTATCATGTGAATCTATCTATTATATTATATATATAATTGATCAAGAAAATAAGCCTCCACGTTCGCTCTCAAGGTCTAGAAATTACCACGTTAATCGGAGAAAATAAGAAGATAAAATTACCCACCACTAGCATTATTAAAAAATTACTCATAAAACCTCCTATAAATATTTATGAAATAGATAAATTCGAAATAATAAAAAATAAGCAAAAATACCCTTCACCCTATGTCTAAATTACCCACCATGGCATTAAGAGAAAAAAATAGCTAAATTCGGAATAAAAATAGAAAAAATTACCTTCATACTTATTTCTAAATTACTCACAATGCCATTATGAACCCAAAAATTGGCAATGTACCCTTCATACCTATTTTTCTAAATTACTCACCATGCCATTTTAAGTACAAAAAATAGCTTAAAATATCCTTAATTGCTATTTCTAATTTATCCGCAATACCATCATAAGTCCAAAAATAGCTAAATCTGAAATAATAAAAAAATATTAAATAGATGTTTATTTTAACATTCAAACACAATTGAACATATGTCAAATTAAAAATTAAAATCATATGGCATAACATATAATTTGTCTTTAAATTGTTGGGTAAAGAAACCTTAATAGGTTCAAATCCTTGCTTGGCCCAGATATAATTTAGTTGAAACATAAATTGCAGTGGATCATGTTATGTATCCTATTTTCTTAAAATAAATTTGAAAAAGAAGCATGTCCAAGAGGAAAGAATGCTGATGGAAGAACAATAGATCATAAGCAGAGGCCAAAGGGGGTGTCACGAAACAAATTACGAAAAAATGGCAGGAATTCTGTATTATTAAAATTGCAGAGAAAGCATCAATCTATTCAATTTGCTTGGTTTAATAAAGATGCAGATATGTTATTCATTACATAATCTGTAAGTATTCCATAGAGTGACAAAAAAAATATCATCACACGTTCAAATTGACAAACTCGGTGAGAAAATTTTCAAATCAATTGAAGCTATGTTAGAAATACTATAAAAATAAAAAATAAACTATGTTTAAACTCTTAAAATAATATGAACATAATATGTTTAAACCCGTCTAGCATACTAGTTGTATTATAATTAACAAAAATTGTAAAGACAGGTAGTCCAATGCCTCTTAATGAACTTTATTTATTTATTTGATTGCTTAAAACTTTGGGAACCCTCTTGACATTGATACATGGGGCGTTGGAGGGTTCTGTTACTACAATGGAAAGTGACAATAGAAGTAAACTTGTTATCCCTATTTGGGTTATCATTATCATATCACAACACACCATGTTCCTTTAATTTGCTAGTTGTTCCCAGTCAATGTACCTCTGGCACACCTCCGCGGCGCGAAGCCAAGGCGGTTGTTCTGCAGATCATACATAATATGGAAGTTCTGCTGTTGGATGTTACCGATAACAGAAATGTTGGAGAACGGCGACTTCAAGAGGGTCAGGCACATGATGCCCTCCGGCTCCAGCCGAATGAAGTAGTTCTCCACCGAGAAGTCCCACACGGCGCCGTCGGCGAACAGCTCCGGCACCTCCGGCCGCTCGACGCCGGAGACGTTGTAGCAAGGGCTCGGCATGGGGAAGTCCGGGATGAGAGGGTACGACCTGTCTATGCGGTCCACGAACGCCTGCTGGATCCTCACCCGGTACGCCGGCTGGGCGAAGTTGCTCACCGTCGTGCCGGAGTCAATGATCGTGCCGCCGGACCCGTCCTTGGCCACGTCCCATGTGTGTGAGGGTATGTTGAGCAACTCACGCCCGACGAGCACGCCCTTGATCTTGACGTGGTAGTACGATGCTTGCGCTGACGTGGGCGTCAGATGCACGAACGCTGTGTAGTTGAGGTGCATGTTGTTGAGCAGCGCAGCGTCCTCCCCGAACACGATCTTGCTGGTCACGTTGCTCCGATGACCAACGAAGCAGTAGGAGAAGTACGCCAAGCGCAGCTGCGATGCGAAGGAGAGGGGCCCCCGGCCGAGACCAAGCATTCCTGCAACTCCGTCCAAAAGACTGCTGAGATTCAGGTGGCTGCACCCGAACAAGACACCGTCGAAGCGGCGGAACTTGCCCGGAGCGGTGAGGTTGACCGTGAACGACTCCAACGCGAGGTCACCGGTGCTGTTCGAGCCGTCGCTGTACCCATAGTAGTATGAGCAGGGGTCGTGTCGCGGGCGGTGGCACGCCCTGGGCGCCTCTGGTGGACGGATATGTGACAGTTTGCAGCGCGTGTCGCCGCAGGTCACGTTGCGGTAGGAGGACGACGCCGTGGGAACGAACAGCGGGATTCGCTTGTCGAAGCAGGTACGGCAAGACGCGCACTTGAGCCAGTTGAGGTCGCTGGCGGTGTCCACAATCATCTGGTACGGCCGCGGTGGCGTGCCGACGTAGATGTCGGCCAGGTACTCTACTCGCCGGAACCGAACGCCGCGCCGGACCGCACCATCGCCTCCAGCCGCTTGAAGAGCACGGTGCGCTGAGGGCGACACTGCCGTCTGGTCCCCGCCGGCGCGTGCCACCTTCCTGTTCATCATCGTCTCGATGCGGACGGCGTCCTTCTTGGCCCAGGACAAGAGCTCGTCTTTCCTCGCCCAGCCACCTGCCGCAGCGCTGCCGCTGGCACGGTGCCTCGTGCGCAGCTTCCGGGACAGGGAATGAATCGCCGGCTGCTTGTTGGGTGGGAACTCGATACCGTTGGACACGATCACAAGAAGCAAGAGCACCGTGAGCTGCTCCATAGCTGAGAGGACGTACAATAAGGATGGATTAGTTCTCAGTGGAACCAGTGTTTTAAATAGCGGGTTAAGGCCTTTAGCGGTTGATGTCCACAAAGGCTAAGAAAGGTTATAGCGATGGCTATAGCGAGCTAAGCCCATTTAGCGGTTTTAAAATACCATTAAAAAATTAGTTAATAACTAGACATAAAACATGACACCAAGGAATTTTTATGGCCTAAAATAGGACGATGGCTTCATGCCTTCATTGTATCACCATTCAAAGTTTTAAACACCTTAATCTAGTTGGCTAAATCATCTTTTAAAGTTCCAAACGTCATGAAAAGCTTCATGCCTTCACCGCACCACCATTTAGCCGGCTAAATCACCTTAATTTAGCGGATTTAGCCGGCTATAACGGTGGCTATAGCGGGCTATGAGGCTTAGCGCTAAACGGAGCTTAGCTTAGCCCCTAGTCTCCCCAGAGGCTATAGCGGGCTATAGCGGTGGCTATAGCCGGCTATTTAGAACATTGAGTGGAACAGGCGGTATATAACAACGGAGAGAGGCAGGGGCTCCCGTTTGGAGGACCGGAGGCTGCCGATTGAGGACTTGGAGAACAGAAACCACAATATATATATCGGCCAAAGCTCAGACATGACCGCCTTATAGCTAGATCGCGAGCTGGTAATTGGAGCCCGAGATCGCGAGCTGATAATTGGAGCCCTTCCTTCCAGCAGAAAAATTGTATTTCCGCCAATGTCTCATCACAGCTATGGATGCCGGTCATGATCTCAGGTCTAGTCTATTGCATGCTACTGTGCTAAATTCGGTACCATGTGCTTTAGCTTGGTCCACCCTCTATGAAAAGGAAGAGGTCCATTTTAATTCCTCAAAACTTTGTATGTTAGTTACCCTAAACAAAACTTTGATATCTCTCCTCAACACTTGGGTAAGAGACAAGTCTAGCTTTATCATCTCAGTGCCAACGACAGTAGGCTAGTTGTTTCAGTTTCTTTGCATCACCACTGAAAGATTGTACTTGGCAGATGCATACAAAATTTGTCAGGTAGCTTAAATACCACATATATTTTTCATTTTTTTTTTCTGTTGGTAACCATTCAATGTTAACATCAAACATGACGGGTCGAGTACTGTTTTGCTTGAAGGTATGCAGCACAACAGAACAAAAAACCCAGGCCGTTAACTTCACATATACTGTACTTCACTGTTCCCTCAAACCAGGGCCCTACCCAACGGAGATCTTACATTTTTCCCAACAGTTTCCCCAAGTGGAATACTAGTTTTATCATCTTTTTTTTATGGGAAAGTTTTATCTTCTCATCTGTCTTTTAAGGGCCGACCGTTTTTAGTGCATATTCAAACTTTTTTTTTACTACTACTGCTATCTTCATGCAGAGCCCTCTCCATTCTAGGGGGAAAAATATAAGGCTTGGATTCTCCAACATTTTCAGTATCAAGTGCCTGCCTGCTGGCAAACACACTAGATGTCCTTCAGTGATCACACACAAAGTATCAAGGACGTCCATGAGTATCTCTATCCCTCTTTTTTCGCGAACCTCATCTCTATCTTTTGTGGGAGTTTGGAACATTCCACAGGAGATGAATCTATATTGTTTCTCATTATCTAAAAAAAATCTATATTGTTTCTGCAGAATTGCTATCCGTCAATAGAGAGAGAGAGAGAGAGAGAGAGAGAGAGAGAGAGACAACGATGAGATATGGCAGTGCGAGATAGCACTTTCAAGTTCACAAACTAGCTCGAATATTATTTTTCCTTCCATTGATCCATTCTTGACTTGTTCTAGTGGTGCAAGAACAAAAAACTGAGGAAAAAAAAGATGCATGGACGGACAGCTTGAATGCAAACTTCATAGGCGACGTAGACTCACTTCGCATACCGAGCGTTTGGCCAATCCCTCTGCCCGCACACACCGCTTGTTGTTGGTTTCTGCCTCCGGTGCCCCGCCGTATATTTTGCAATGGTCCTGCCCCGCCGCCTTGCTGGAGACCAGAGGCGCAACCACTGTACGGCTCACCTCTTCTCCCCAGGCTACCTTCTGAGTTGGCGCCGACGCCTGCACCTCCACGCCCACCGCCGTGTGCCTGGCCCGAAGTGCCGCCCCTGTTTGGGATGCCACCCCATGCAAGCACTCAAACTCCACCGTAGCATGAATGCACTAGCGGTCTTTAAACTTGTCACGAGGTGTTGTCTAAATCCCCGAACTCTCAAAATGCATATTTAGGTCTCTAAACTTATCACGGGGTGTCATCTAAGTCCTCAAACTTTCAAAATGCATATTAGGGTCCCTAAACTTGCTAAAGTGTCCCTCGAAAAAAAAACTTGCTAAAGTGTGCCATCTAGGTCCAACATTTCAAAACTACCCCTCTTCTTGCTAACTTGGTTCCACATAACCATGGTTTGTCACCTGTTTATCTATAATTGCTGCATCATGCATTCTAATTATGTCCTTTAGCATGTAAATGAAACAATAATTTGGGAAAAGAAAAAGTATGAAAGATCCTTTTCAAATAATTGCCCATCGGTGGCTAGAAGGATAATTATGTCTTTTAGCATGAATTATAATGGCAACATTAATTCAAGGAGAGAAATAGCATGACAAATCAGTTTGAATTAGTAGGCAAGCAGCAGCCATAAAGGTATTTTATAGGTACTTTGGACCTAGACCGACGAATCACGGGCCAGATCATTCCGTTGGGCTGGACCGGATCAGAAATACACAAACGGGCGAGCGATCGACGTGGGCGGGTGGGCACTCTGTGGGCTGGCTGGAGAGAAGACAAAGTACAAGGACACGTTGGATTTTAAACTTCAATCTGTTTTCGTTCAAAGGGTACAGCGCTGTTAACTGTACACGCCATCTGTGATACCATACTAGGTACTGTATCGAATAATTAGTCTGCCTTGCTTTCTGATAGACCATAGGGCACGTGTGTCGATCTTTGTTGAAACATTGCGAAGCGATCAGCTGTTCCACACAGCGCGGTCTGGAATCGAACTGAAGTTCACTAATTAAGCAGCTCGATTGTTTTTGAGTATATAGTCTGTTTGCCATTTAGCATTCTGTCTCTTTTCTTTACTACTCTCTATCTGCACTCTGCTGTAAGGCAGAGCTCACTTCCATTCCTTTCAGAAAAAAGAAAAAAAAAACATACGAACACAGAGACAAGACTCATGCCTAGCATTGTCCCTTTCAGTTTATTGAGAGTTTTAACCGACACACAGCCACCTTCACCTTGGAGCGTTCCACAGCTCTTGGCCGGGCGGAAGCGGAATGCATTACCATATGGCAACCTCGTGTTCCTAAGCTCCTACAGTAGCAAGCAAGCACTTCAAGATATTGGTGGCTATGATTGCAGCAGAGGCAACCTTCGGACGCCGTGTTTGTGAGGAGGCACCGTTGCCGCGTACCTTTGTTTATATAGGTAGCAATAGCCGCTGCCGTGGCTTACAATCGAAGCAATGATTCGATAGGCATGGCCGGTTCTATCTAAACTGCTATACAACAGAATCGGTTACAACAGAGTATCTAAACTACATACCAGCCATGGCACAGAGTCATGCTCGAGATACCAACCAACATTAGATATTCTAACGGGCACCAGAAGACGCATCCCCTTCCAGGAGCGCCCTCGCCGCTGGGGCGCTTGCCCCGTGCAGCTAGTGTCGCCGGTGTCTGCGCTTCTGCCCCGCCGCCATGCCGGTCACCTGTGCTGCCTCCCGTGTTGGTGTCCCCTTCCATCACCGGGTCGTCATCCGTGCGTGCGCCGACGCCTGCGCCTCCTCCCCACCCGCATGGCCCCCGGAAGGCGTCGCCCATTTCCGGGTCATCACGCTGGCGGTCGTCGTGGGCTCGTCGCCCCGGCGCAGGCCGGAGGCGCGGTTGACGAGCCAGTACGGCGAGATCGCCGCGACGTGCCAACGGCCACGAGGTGCCTCACTGCGACGGCCGCCGTCGCCGCGGAGCACCTCTGCTTGAAGCTCGTGAAGGCGCAGTGCATCCCCATACGCGGGTCGTTGGTCTTGGATTGATACCTCTTGTTTGTTTCTCTCCAAAATCTCACACGCTCAAAACATGCATCATCTTTCAAAGCTCTCACATATTTGTGTCAAAGACAGCAGGAGCTAGTTGCAGGTATATAGACACTCCATTTGCACGGTGCCTTAATTGCTTCTCCCGCTTGCACGCTTTACGTTTGGCACACCTGCATTGCAGTTGGGTTGCTCACGCGCTATATTCCTGAAGCGCGTCAAACTCATCATCCATTTTGGCATGCGACACGGCACAAAGTCACAAGGAAATCTCAGGCCACTCATCATCGGACCTGTGGCTGTGGACGGTTAATTAGAGAATGGATGTACTGAGCCCCGTCTTTGATATGCATGGGGGCCTCGATTAGCACTGACATGACTTCTGAAATCCTGTCTCCGGTATGGTCTGATTATCGCAGATGGGTGTTTCTGAAGCCCCATTTGTGATTTGGTATCACAGATGGGCGGGTGACATAATGTTAGCCCCTTGGGCTTTCCCCCGTCTGTGATAACCCGAGCATCAAGTTTGACATCAGAAATGCCTTCCTCGAGGCTTCATGGCACTCAGACACACAAATCATTCCATGTATGTCAAACACATATCAATCTAACACACATATTACAGAATAACAAATATAGTTAACACATAAGCCAATGAAGCGAGCCAAGGTGCCTTATGAATATTGGTGGAAATCATGCTACTCATACACTGTAGCCTTTCTGCTTTCCACATGCAAACTCACTTCATTTCATCTTTTCTTTTCTTTCTCCCATGGTTTATGCACTAATGTAAATCTTTTCCACTTGACTATAAACAACTTTGTAATGTTGACATCTCTACCTGAAACTCTATAAATAGGCAATCTAGACAAGTACGAACATTGCCTCATGTTGCCATTTCACCAGCTTGGCCAGGGAACACTCGCGCGCTCGCCAGCTAGCTCTCTCCTCCCTCTAAATAAAACAGAGACACTGAGGGGGTGTTCGTTGCTTTAGCATTTAGCATTTAGACCTGTCACATCAAAGAGAATTTTATTATTTAAGAATACTAAATAAAATTTAATGACAAAACCTTTTTACAGATAGGTACATCTTTACGAGACGAATCTAACGAGCCTAATTAATCTATATTTTGTTGCAGTGATGCTACAGTAATGCTACAGTAACCAACGTCTAATCACGGCTTACCTACCCTCGTTAGATTCGTCTCGCGATTTAGACCAGGGGTTTTGCAGTTAGTTTTGTAATTAAACTTTATTTAATACTCTTAAATAACAAGATTCTTCCCTTTAAATTTTAGACCCTATGCAACGGACACCCCTTGAGCCTCGTGTCACTGGCATGCACTAAAATAACAAAACTCATGTGGCCTGCAGGCGGTCGCCCAGGAGCACTGCATCCCCATGTAGCCCACGAGTAGCACCTTGGGTGCGTGTGCCCATTTGTCCTAGCTGGGCCAGGTGAATGAGATTATTCTTCCGAGGCCCCTTGCCCCCTTGCTCCTGTCCCGCCGCAATGCCGGAAACCCGAGGCGCCTTTCGTGTGCGTGCCGACGCCTGCGCCTCCTCCCCAGTCGCGTCACCCTCCGTAGTCATCGCCCATGTCCGGATCGTCACGCGGGAGGTCATCGTGGGCTTGTCGCCCCGGCGCAGGCTGGGAGTGTAGTTGACGAGGCAATACGGCGAGCTCGCCCCGAGGTGCTGTCGCCAACCGCGGTCACGGCGCGGTGGTTGACGGTTGCGCAGGAGCCGGAAGGACAATTTCCGGCCATGCCGACAGCCACGAGACGCCCGACAGCGACGGCAATCGTCGCCGCAACATACCTCTGCTTGGGGCTCGCACAGGCGCACTGTGTCACCACGCGCCGGTCGATGGGAGAAGGAGAGTACCTCTTCTTTGTTTGTCTCCATAATCTCACACACTCAAAACATGCATAGTCTTCCAGAACCCACATCTTCTGTGTCATAGAGAGCAGGGGCTAGTTGCAGGTATATATATACACTCCATCTGCACTGCCCTGCTTCTCCCGCTTGCACACTTTGCAAATGGTATACCTGCATTGCTGTTTGGTTGCTCACACACTATGTTCCTGCAGCGCGTCAAACTCATCACGCGCTATCGTTTTGATTGCCGTTTCAGTTCCATCGTCGCATCCAACCTGGTAACTTCGAGCAGAATTGTCCAATTTTTAAACTGAATAAACAGTTGGGAAAAAAATTGAGGAACCGACGGCCTTATGTAGCTGATGGTCAACAACGCTGGTCAAGGCTTAAAACTAGCACGTTCGCTCTCAAAGCTTAGTAACTATTACATTAGTCAGAGGAGAAAAAATAAAATTACCCACCACAGCCATAATAAAAAAAAATAGTCCGACAACCCCTATAAATATTTGTAAAATTACACATCAAAAACAGATTACCGACCACTGCCACAATGAAAAAATAGTTCGATAACCCATATAAATATTTATAAAATTACACATCAAAGTAAATTACCATGGACGTTGTGCTAAGTGCACTTTTTACTCACTAATGACCTGGAGAAACTAATGGCCTTGCGCGAGTGCGACCCATGAGGTGGTTGGTCAAGCCGCTTCCTTTGCATTTGTTTGTTATTTAAAGGGCAGCCCAGTGCACATACCTCGTAACTCCCGCTTGCCAAGGATCCGACCACTTTGGTCTCCAAAAAACAAAAAACAAAAAAAGGATCAGACCATTTCGAGATCTTTTGTATGCATGATTTCCCTGTATTTCTGCATGAGTCTGTTTCCAGGTCTCGAACCCGTGACCTTATGGTCACAAGGCAACAACTTCACCGCACTCCCCTTCATTTTTCTTCTTTGTTCTTGATTTTTCATTTTTCTTCCTTTTTTCCATCCTTGTATATATATTTGGTCCAACTGATATTGTATAATTTTTGCAGAGCCCATGCCATATTTGCTTTAAAAAATATTTTATAATGTTTTATATTTTGTTGTTGGTCATAAGCGAATTTCCTGTCTCAAACAAGTTTCTAGCTTCTAGCCTCTTAGTTCATTTCAAGTAATCACTTCATATAATCAGCCAAGTATCACTTGTCCTGAAAATGCATCGTTTGGTGTAGCTTCACTCATTCTATCCGAGAATCAAATTCGTAAAAATTGAACCAAACGGGCCTTAAGTGGAGTAGTAATTATCGCTAAAATTATTGTCCTAATGAAATGAAGTAGGCCTTACGGAGTTAGTAATATAATATACGAGAACTTGGAGCTAGAAACAATGAAAATTATATGTTGAGTAAAAATTGGTCCATGCTCTATCCTGGTAGAGGATCAAGAAATAACATTGGAGTGCAGCTTTATGTGTAAATAGTAGTTTTATCTTTTTCTAGTGCGTTGTAAAGAGTGATTCATTGTCGTAAAGATATTAGGATTAGATAATGTTTGCTTGTTTTAATTTAATCGGATTGCTTTGCTGCAAGAGGATTATCCACGCCCCTGATAGAAATAATGACTCATTTTTAAGAATGGCTACTTGTTTAGAAAATCAGAGGTGGGAGGTCTTCAGTGTCAAATTTTCTGCTTGGTAAATAGGCCACACATCATTCAAGGGGCACATAACGAGCAGAGGACCTGTTGACTGTTATGTACTTGAAGATTCTGAACAAGGATAGGAACATTTGTAATTTCACTGAATTTTTTTCAGTCACTAGGGAGAGTGTTCAATATGTAGCCCGAAACTATTTTGTCATTCCTCTATTCTTTTTTTACTACTATTATCTTCAAGCAGAGCTCCTCTCCATTCCTTTCAGAAAAAAAAAAATATATAAAAGAGAGCACAGAAACAAGCAGCAATTCTTCCCCGAGGAATGCGTGCCGACGCCCGCGTCTCCTCTGGCCCTCACCGCCATGGGGCTTGCCCGGGGCTGGGAAAGGAGTCCCTCCTGTTAGATTGATCTCTACCCACCAAGGTCCAACGGCCTTGGGCCCTTGATCGCGCCCTGATCGGGGGCGCCCAACCCAACCCTTGGTTGGTGGGCCCCTGTCACACTGCGCCATATAAAGAGGTGGGCGCCGGCGGCTCAGATCACGAGGTTGACCGTGAGCACAGCACCCACCAACAAACCCTAACCCTAACCCGATCAAGGAGGGGGCGCAGCCAGTGACGGGAAGCCCGCCGCCGTCACCACGTGGTGGCCGGAGCTCGGACCCGGCGTGCCGGGCCAGTGCCGCTACCGGCCCGAGGGACACCGGCACCTCACCCGGTCCCGGACCTCCGTCACGACGTCGACGCCCGTCGTCACCTCACCGCCGCCACCCGTCGTCGCCATGACGTCTTCCTCGGCTCCCGCTGCTACACACGAAGGTTTGCACCCCTCTCCCTCTCTGTCTCAACCCCTAGTTCCAGATCCCTCACTATGCAATGCCTAGAACTGATGTTTAGGACCCGCTAATCTACACCTAGGTGTTTCACAGATCTATCACCTCCGGCCATGCCAACGGCCACGGGACGTCTGGCCGGCGGTAACTGCCGCCGTTAGCGCTAAAGAGGGTTGAATCGGGGACAGATTTCTGCATGTGTCTTGCACAGGAACGGGGCATCCTCACGTGGGGGTTGTTGGCCAGGGACGACCACCTCTTGTTTGTTTCTCTCCAAAATCTCACACGCACGCGAAGCCAACAACATCGATCATCGTCGGCTTATCCCCAGACCCCAGAGTCTACATGTTCTGTTCTGTGACTTCTGTCTACCAGCTAGCAGTAATAGTTATAAACTGAGGCGGTATATATTTTCTCCATAGGCACTGCCTTGCTTCTCCCCTTGCATGCTGTGCAGATGGTTCACCTGCATTGCCATTTGGTTGCTCACGTGCCATGAACCGGCAGCTTCGCCTCATCATCGACTTTGGCGTGACGTACCGAAGAAAAACTCACGGTCCTGATCGTTCCATTTTTTTGGGGGGCAGGAACGGAAGAAAAACTGCATTGCCATAGTTGCTTCGAACCAAGTGATGGAGGAATTTAGGAGAGCTCGAGAGGATTAGATGCTATAAATTTTGTGCGTTTGCCAAGTAGGTATGGCTTGGATTCTCCAACATTTTCAGTATCAAGTGCCTGCCTGCTGGCAAAACACGCTAGACGTCCTTCAGGGATCACACACAAAGTATCAAGGACGTCCATGAGTATCTCTATCCTTTTTTTTTTTCGAACGGAGTACCTCTATCTTTTGTGGGAACTTGGAACATTCCATAGGAGAGGAATCTATATTGTTTCTCACTATATAAAAAAACTATATTGTTTCTGCAGAATTGCTATCAGTCAATGGAGACAGAAACACAACGATGAGATATGGCAGTGCGAGATAGCACTTTCAAGTTCACAAACTAGCTCGAATATTGTTTTTCTTTCAATTGATCCATTCTTGACTTGTTCCAGTGGTCCAAGAACAAAAAACTGAGAAAAAAAAGATGCATGGACGGACAGCTTGAATGCAAACTTCATAGGCGACGTAGACTCACTTCGCGTACTGAGCGTTTGGCCAATCCCTCCGCCCGCACACACGGCTTTGTCGTTGGTTTCGGCGTCTCCTTCCCCGCCATATCTTTTGCCGAAGTCGTGCCCCGCCGCCTTGCTGGAGAACAGAGGCGCAACGACTGTAGTGCCCATCTCCTCTCACCAGGCCACCTTCTGAATTGGCGCCGACGCCTGCGCCTCCACGCCCACCACCATGTGGCTGGGCTGAGGTGCCGCTCCTGTTTGGGATGCCACCCCAGGCAAGCACTGAAACTCCGCCGTCGCCCCTGAGCCCGAGCTGTCGCCCTTGTTCGGATCATTACGCAGGCTGTCGCACAAGAACACTGCATCCCGACATACAGGTTGTTTGGGGCGATAGAGTACCTCCTGTTTGTTTCTCTCCAAAATCTCACACATGAAAGAGGCACGGTCTTCCACATCTTCTGTTTACAGGATTTTTTTTGAAGCAAATTCTGTTTACAGGATGGCGATAGCTAATAACCGAGGTATATATACACACATACCATCTTTACTTCGTTGCCTCTCCCCCTGCATGCTGTGCAGATGATTCACCTGCATTGCCATTTGGTTGCTCATACCTCTGAAGCTCAACTCATCATCGACTTTGTCGTGAGATATGGAAGGAAGAATCATGGGCCAGATCATTCAGTTGGGCTGAACCGGATCAGAAACACAAACAACGGGCGAGCGATCGACGTGGACGGGCACTCTGTGGGCTGGCTGGAGAGAAGGGATGGGGCTTCTCTGTTCCCAGGGCCTGTTCCCGCATGTGTTCCCACAACGTGGGGCGTTTCTATTGGTTGACCTTAATTTGGTGGCCCAGCAGATTGGAGCGTGCTCCGTGCGCGTCTAACGTCATTACGTTACGTTTACCGTTGCAAAAAGAGTCGGAGGCGAATGGCAATAAATCGCGTCGATGGCACACCAGCGCTTCAGGATTATACTTACTTCACTGCTCCATCATCAGACTGCAATATGGATGGCGGCAGCGTCGGCAAGTTGTAAGCACGGCTTGTTTTTGTGTTAGGGTCTGTGATATTTGGAAGAGCTTTTGTCACGGAAGTTCTTTGGCAGAATAAAGAAATCTGCTGGATGGATGTGTTGTATTGGCGCAAACTGTTTCGTTCCTCTATTTCGACACCAAATCGTTTTCTTTTACACGCCAAATCTTTTTCTTTTCTTTTACCGCCAACCAGGTGATTAACTCTGGAAACGTTGCCGCTAACGACCCACGGACGGCGACTCGCAGTGCCGGGCCACCAAATTAAAGCCAACCAACAGGATGGCGCCACGTAGCGGGAACACATGCGGGAACAGGACTCCCGGAACAGGGAAGCCGCATCCGGAGAGAAGACAAAGTACAATGACACGTTGGATTTTAAACTTCAATCTGTTTTTCGTTCAAACCGTAGTTCCGCTTCACTCTGTGCGCACTAGAGTTGTCTAAGTAGCTTTAAGCTTTAATTTCTTTTCCAATTGTTTCAGCTCTTCTATCGTTTGATTGCTGTTTCAGTTCCATCGTCGCATCCAACCCGGTAAATTCGAGCAACAGTGTAAAAACAATCATGCCTAATGCCTGATCACTTTACATGAACAGTTGAACCGACTGGGATGATCTAGTCCGACCAACCATGGCTGCATCGCAAGCTGCTTTCACCTTGGAGTGCACGCCCGCATCGCACAGTCATCTTCCTAAGCTCCTAGCAAGCAAGCACTTCATGATTGGTCGCAGGAGAGGCAACCGTCGGACACCGTGTTTGTGAGGAGGCACCGTAGCCGGCACCAGAGGATGCGTTACCTGTGAAAAAATTATCGCCGATAAATTTCCGATATTTCCGAAAATCGGCTTTATCGGTGGAGTCCGGTACGATAAATTTATCGGCCGAAATTTCAAAAAAATTGAAATTTGTGCAAATTTCAATAAAAATCATGTAAAATTTATTTAAAATTTTGAACTGGATTTTAAATTTTTTCTGATATTTCCGAAAATCGGGTTTATCACTGATCTCCGATAAATTTTTGTTACCGATAAAGTTTTCCTCCCAGGAGAGCCCTCGCCGCTGGGGCGCTTGCCCCGTGCAGCTAGTGTCGCCGGTGTCTACGCTTCTGCCCCATCGCCATGCCGAACTCCGGAAGTGCCTCCCGTGTTGGTGTCGCCGGTGTCTGCGCCTCTTCCCAATCCGCATGGCCCTCGGAAAGCATCGACCGTGTCCGGGACCTCCGGGTCGTCACGCTAGCGGTTGACGAGCCAGTACGGCGAGCTCGCCGCGACGTGATTACGGCCACGAGGTGCCTGACTGCGACGGCCGCCGTCGCCGCGGAGCACCTCTGCTTGGGGCTTGCGCAGGCGCAGTGCATCCCCATAAGCGGGTCGTTGGTCTTGGAGGGATACCTCATGTTTGTTTCTCTCCAAAATCTCACACACTCAAAACGTTCATCGCCTTCCAAAGCCCACATCTTCTGCGTCAAAGACCGCAGGAGCTAGTTGAAGGTGTATATATACACTGCGTCTGCACTGCCTTGCTTCTCCCGCTTGCACGCTTTGCAAATGGTACACCTGCATTGCCGTTTGGTTGCTCACGCGCTATGTTCCTGCAGCACGTCAAACTCGTCATCCACTTTGACGTGAGACACGGCACCAAGAAATCTCAGGCCAGATTATAGTCCCATGTATTGCTAGGTCGATAACCGGACTGTGTGTGGTTTATTAGAGACGGAGCGTACTAAGCCCCGTCTGTGATACGGGAGCCTCCATTATCACCGACATGGTTTCTGAAATCCCATTTCGGATATGGTTATATTATTGCAGATGGGTGTTTTTGAAGCCCCATTTGTTATATGGTATCACAAATGGGGCGGGTGACATAACATAAACCCTAGACTCTATTTTTGAGGTTTGACATAAGAAATGCCTTCCTCGAGGCTCCACGACACTTAGACACACAATCCATTCCAAATATGTCAAACACATATCAATCTAACACACATATTATAGATGAACATATATAGTTAACACATTAGCATACATGGCGGAGTTAGAGAAGTATGAAGAGGGGTGCGTCTGTATGCTAGAATCGAGTATTCATTGTAGCTCGGCACGCGCTCGTACCCTGTCACGCTCAAGTCGGCGTGGGGCGTGACATTGTTCTGGCAGGTGCCACACCGGTCGCCTTGCTTGTATGGTACGTCACACGAGGACGCTAGCCCTTTCTTGAGAGTGTACTCGAACTCGTGGTACAGAGGGGGCCAATATGAATTATTCTGTTTACTTACATGATAGATTCTTGTGTTCATCAAGCATTGGGTGGGGGGGGGGGGGGGGGTCATCAAGCATTGGGTGGGGGGGGGGGGGGGGCACAGGTGTCATACCCTATTTCTGGAATATGTTGTGCAACCTGTATCAGTCCCTGGATCAGTAGCTGATACGCACAATAACACAGATATGATAATCAAAAGCATACTTCGAATTGGTAGGTAAGCATAATACCTGATATAGGACCCTTAGTGGCGGTACGACAAGGAAATATCCAAGTCCAACCAACCAGCTAACGGTGAAGCAGACAGCGGAAACCTTGGCCCAAAGCCACAAGCACACTTGAGAGGCAGAACCGAAAACTCAAATGTCGTCGTCTTCTACGAGATCTTCTCCTACTAAACCAACAATCGCAAACGCGTGAGTACATAAGGTACTCAGCAAGCCCTACACTACACAAGGATGTAAATACATGCATACTTGGTCTTAGCAAGGAGGAGGCTATTTGGTTTATTTGCAGCAAAGCAAGCTTTATGCAGGGTTCACTAAAGCAAGACAAGGATTCATAGATGAAAACAGGGAAGTTAATTGTCAATATTTTAGTTGGTTGGCCCTGGGGGAGTATCGAGCCTTCCCGCCAGTTCCCAAGTTTTAGTTGGGCCTTCTGACCTCAAGGATCATACCGACCCGGCACATTTGCCATCACTTCCAAAACACGGGCTGACTACAACCCACTCACACGCCAAGGAAAGAGAGAAGTGGCTAATCCATACGTGCGCAACAATAATGTGTCATATGCCGTGACAACGTCCATCCGGATGAATTTTACACTCTGCAGAGGTTGTACATCTTTTCCCATGAGCTATGCACCCTTTGCAAGGGGGTACATAACGCCTAGTCCATATCTTCCGGGTAGTCTCACAATTCCACCACGAAATCACACTCAGGGGCTTGTGACATGAAAGGTCACACACTGGCACTGTACACCTGTAAAAGGGTACGCCATGCTCCTGTAACATACGGCAGGATCCTGTAACACATACCAGGACGGGCGGCACTCCCGTAACCTATAGCGGGTTCCGCGAGCCGGATCATAGGTACGTTTCCTATGTTCTTTTCTTGAGCTTTCGTTGCCTCGACTGGCCTCCAGATGGCATTTGCAAGAATACCAAGAAGATAGGGTAGGTCCTTCCCATAGGGGTTCCGTGGTTGTACGAGAATCATTATGTTAACGGGCGTCAGAACCGGTCCTTATATGGCCGGGCAAGCACCATATCCCACACTAGGGGCCTATAACACCAACATCCATTCACTAGTGGCCTTGCCCGCAATCCAACCCATCCCATCATCACCGCCACCATCAACATCATCACCTAACACAGTTGTGCTACTCCCAAACCCATTATATATCACACACACCACCAAACTCATTTAACACAGTTGTAAAACATATATGTGTGTAAAGTGTAGCAATGTAGAAACATTGCAGGGGTCCTAAGCATTCTAGTAGCAAGGTAAAAGTGCCATCATAGAAATGATGGAACTATCCTAGGGTTATCAAGGTGACAGGTAAACCAAGGGGTAAACAAGGATTCAGATATTAACGCCTAAGTAACCGACATCAATATCAATAAGCAAGTAGGTCCATAGCTACACAAGCAGTAAAATAACAAGTGATGCATAATACTAGAGTAGGCTCTATAGGTGCATTGCGAAAACAGTAGGTTCAATCATGATCAAGGAGATGTAGAGCTTGCCTTCACTAATTAGTCTTCTTCTTCACGTCCTCGTACTCCGGGTCCTCAGGTCCTTCCTCGAAGCTTGTATCTTCTGACTCGTATGTCGAGGTCGATGTCTTCAAGTCCTTCGTCGAAGCTCGTCCTTGAAGCTTGTATCTTCTGGATCTTCCATTAGTTCTTCCTCGAATCTCGCGTAGGCTAGCGTATAAAAAGATACCGTATAAGCAAACTACCGCAAAGGAAAATAAGATCGAGAAGAACCACACAAGATCCAATTAACTTCGATACAAACCCATAGAACACCAAAGAAGACAAAAGGCACAAATCATGCATGAGGCATTAGGTTTTACTTTAGGAAGATCTAATTATCTTAAAAGAGGCTAGTAGGGATGATGCATCGAGCACTAGGGCTTTTGATGTAAATGAGAGATGCTAAACCATGATAAATGCATGCGGGTAGGTGGAAAGGGCGTGTGTACGTGTTAGTGGTACATTGATAGCATTACGGCTTTATATAGGTCGTAACCTATATAAAGGTTCATGCGACAACGTACAAGTGCAAAGGGTGGCACTTTAATTACCTATGTATGTTAGGGTATTAACTAATAGTGATTAGCTATTAATTACCTACTAAATTGATTAATTACTAAGATTATTCCACTAGTTATTCGTCATGAGCTAAGCGCATGACGATGGCACGTGTACGTGATTATGCATGACATGGATGCATGGTTGCGAATAAAAGACAAAGAGCAAATGATTAAGATCAACCAATAATTAAATAACGATGAAATAATAGATTCAATAAGTTCCGATGAAAGACGAATAACGAGAATAATAATAAACAACAAAGCTTGGTAGGGTTGAGGGTAGTCAATAGGTTAAGGTTGATTGAGCGACGATTGAACTAGGTTTGGGTTGTAAAAGAGTTGCGATGAAGGAGGTTGCTAGGTTATGATGTAGCGCGGTACGACAAGATTGGATAAGCTTATCGCCAAAAGATAAGCGAGCATTGGTGTGCGAGATCGACACCACATGATTTATCGACATGGGTTTTAGGGTATTAGGTTTTGGGGCGATACGACACGAAGGAGTGGGTAGGTTCAATGCTAGCGAGTCAGGGTGTACGTGTGACATACAAGGTTAAGGCGGAAAGATGTATTGCGATGAGGAGGGTACTAGGTTTTAAGGTGAAAGATTTTGCATGATTGGTTAGGTTCAATGCTACACGATGGGGCGAGTAGCTATAACACGCAAGATTTGACGTTGCATAAAGTGGCGATACGGAAGAATATCAAAAGAGGGAAGATTATATGGTATTGACGGCTTGCCGGTCCATTCTATAGCTCCAAAAGTAGTACCAAAGGGTACTATGCGTTTCTACGAACGCGTGGGCGCAAGAATCGCCCAAAACGGAGCTATGGTTGAAAAGATACATAGGTTTATAGGTTCCAGGGGCTTATTTGTAATTATAGAAATATACCGAGGGCATATCTATAATTACAGAAAGGTTTTTAGGGACTGAAATGTAATTACAGAAAGTTTTGGGGACCAATCTGTAAATACAGAAAAGTTTAGGGGCCTCGGTGCAAAAAGACAGGGACTAAAATATAATTACAGAAAAGTATAAGGTTGTTTCTGTAAAAAGACAGGACCTAAACATAAATAGAATAAAGATCAGGGGCTTATCTGCAAGAATACAGGGGCTGGGATTCTCTAGAGTTTTTGGATTTATTTTCCTATTGGAAAAGCATGGACCGTGTCCACGGTGTCGTGGACTGGGTTCATGGGAGCGGTCCACGAGACGGCACGGTGGACCGTATCAATGTGGAGCGTTGGATCTGAAACGGACGGCCAGGATTTTATGAAATCGAAGGGATATGGATGGATCTAATCTTCGTCGTTCGTTTAGGGATGGATGGCTGTGGTTAATCCGGCGAGCAGGGCGGCGGCCGGAAACAGCGGGACGGCGGCGCCATGCGCAGGCTCGCCGGAGCTCGGTGTCTCGGCGCTCCGGTGGCTCAATCTCGATGCGGAAAAGCTAGGGAGAGAGAGAAGAGTACGGGGATCTCACCGAGGGGCGCGTCGACGTCGTGCGGGGTCGGGACGCGTGGCGACGACGCGAGGCGGCGACGAGATGGCGACGCTTGATGGATCGGGGGCTCCGGTGGCGGAGCGGGGCGGAGGAAAGGGGCGGAAGGTGTGGCACGTCGACGTGAAGCTCGTCGGCGAGGTCGCGTCGACAGGGGAGACCGGGGTGCGCGCGGTGGCGGATGGGCGCGGTGCGCGGAGGCGGCGCTCGGGGAAGAGGATGAAGCTACGCCGCGCGTCGTCTTCGTGCGGGTCGTGGAGGCGCGCGGTGACGCGGCGGAGGTGGTGCGCGCGCAAGGCGAGGGAGGCGAGGCCGGGAGGAGGCCGACGGCGAGCTCGCGCGGCGGCGTGCGGCCGTGCGCGGTGGAGCAGCGCGCTCGCGCGTTTGGGACCAAGGCTTGGCCACTGAGTGTGCCAGGAGGGTGGAGGGTGGCGTGGAGCGGTGCGTCGGACAGAGAAGAGGGAGGAAAGGGGCTCGCCGGCGGTGTATTTCACGGTGGCCGGGATTGGGGAAGAAAGGGGGGAGATGCAAAATTGGGGCAGCCGGGAGCTCGAGGAGAGGCGAGGCGAGCTGGGCGAGGGAGAGGAGGTGCACGCGCCGGTTTTATAGCAGAGGAGAGTGAGAGGGAGGCCGAGATGGACGGTCGCGTCGTGGCTCGGTCTTCGGTCATGGTCGTCGGTCGCCGGGGCAGCTGGCGACGCGACGCGACGGCAGGGGATGGGCGTCTGGGTGATGACGAGGGCGCGGCGTGGCCACAGGAGCACGGAGGTGACGGGACGAGGAGGGCGTGACGCGGGCGCGGCGTCGACGGCATGGGCGTCGATATGTGCGTCGACTGGTGGTGGCAGGAGGAAGGGGAAGAGGCTGACAAGTGGGGCCCACTTGTCAGCGAGACAAAGAGAGAAACAGGCCGCGCGGGCTGGGCTGCGCCACTGGGCCAGAAAAAGGAGCTGCGGCCCATGGTCTTTTCCAGGAAAAAGAAAAGAAGGGGATGCTGGGCTGGGCCGGCTAGAGAGGGAAGAGAAGAATCAGCCCGGGGAAAATTTGGAAAAAGGAATAGGCTTTCCTTTTTACTGGGATTTAAGTTTGATGAAATTTGAAACGGGTTCAAATTTGAATAGGAGTGAAAATCGATTTAACACTCAAATGAAACTCCCAAAATGCATAAGATGATTTTTGCATGCAGGTTTTAAATTCAAGGTTTTGAATTCAAGTTGAATTTGCAAAGGTTTAACATATAATTATTTTAGTTTGTTGTAAATTCAAAAGTTCAACTTTTAGTGAATTTAAATGCACGCAAACACTTGAGCATTGGTTTTAATATTTGAAAATTTTCATATTCTGCTAGGTTTTAATTCATTTAGTGTATTTTGTCTTTGAAAATTTGTGGCAAGGTAAGAGTTGGACAAAAAATTAAATTTTGAGTGATTTTTATTCCTTTTTGAAATGCTTTGAAATTTGGGGTGTTACAACAGATCTCTGCTCGCCCTCCCCTGGCTCCGCCCCTGAGGACAGACAACCGTGTCTGATCTTAATTTGTCCCTTACGATCGCTTTGTGGGCTTCCCCATCGCGCTGTCGCCTAGCAGGATCCGGTACCTGATCTTAATTTGTCCCTTACGATCGCTTTGTGGGCTTCCATCGCGCTGTCGCCTAGCATGAGCCGCAGCCGACTGGACTCAAGCACGACCGGCCAAGCCAACCTTTTCTGCGCCAATCGATGGCGAAGGGCAGCGGGAGAGTCGCGTCGCCTTTTCACGGGGCAGTAGTGAAGTTGTCCTCGCCGACGGTACTCGCACAGTAGCTAGTAGCTGCTGTGGACTCATCGTCGGTCATGTCGACGAAGCCGTTGAGGCGCCCCATACGCGCCGCGCCACCGCCTTGAAGGAAGCGAAGCGGCTCAGCTTCTCGACGAGGTGGCGAGCGTGTAACCCACAGCTCGTACAGCTTCCAGAACGCCTCCTCGGACTCCATGTCCTCGCCGGAGAACTCCACGTGGTCGGTGGCCGCCGGCTAGCGTGGCGAGCTTCATGTTGTTTGGCCGGCCGTAACAGCGTGGTAACCGAGAGGGTTGGATCGGTGGAGCACCTCTGCACTGCCCGAACGGCGTCCCCGTGTATGGGTTGGTGGCCTAGCCCGAGTACATCTGGTTTGTTTCTCTCCAAAATCTCACACAAACAAACGAAACGTCGTCTTCCACAGTCCATATCTTCTGGCTGCAGGATAGCAGTAGCTAGCTGAGGTATATATATACTCTTTCCATCAGTACTGCCACACTTCATCCCCTGCATGCTGTGCAGATGATTCACCTGCGTTGCCATTCGGTTCCTCACGAACTTATGTACCTGCACTGCAGCTCAACCCATCATCGGCGCGAGAGATACCAAAGGAGGAATCATGGGCCATATATCATTCCGTTGGGCTGGACAGGATCAGAAACAGAATCGGGCGGTCGATGTGGTTCTCCTCCGTCTGTGGGCTGGCTATTACAAAGACACGTTGGATTTTGATCTTCAATATCTTTTTAGTTCAAACCGTAGTTTCGCTTCACTCCATGCGTATTGGAGTTTGCTAAGTAACTTTAATCGTATTTTGTTTTCTTTCGTTCTCCTAGAGTTGTTTCAGTTCTATATCGTTTGATTACCATTTCAGTCATATTGTCGCATCCAACTCGGTTAGTTCAAGCAGCATTTTCCAATTCTGAAACTGGATAAACTGTTTTGAAAAAAAAAAAGAAAACAGGAGGAACCGATGGCCTTTGCATAGCTGACGGTCAAGAGCGCTGGATGAGGCAACCACGAGAGGATTAGGTACTAGGTAGGTAGGAACATTTAGTGCATACGCGAAATAGGTATGGGTCAGATACTCAGATTGTTTAGCAGCATCTTCAGTGTCGAATAGTCTGCCCTGCTTGCTGACAGGCCATATACATATCACTGGAGAAGGTACACATATGGAGCGCAAGTCTGTCGACCTATGTTTGAACGTTGCGATGAGACCACATGGCGACTGACGATACCGGCGCGATGTCAGAAAGCGAGTTGAAGCTCACTAATTAAGCAGCTCGAATGTCGACTTGTTTCCACCCTATTGTCTGCCATTTAGTATCTCTGATTGTAGTGTTGCAGAACTTCATAGTTATTCTGTCTCACTACTACTTATCTGCACTCTGAAGTACCGCAGAGCTCCTTCCATTCCTTTCGGGGAAACAAAACGCCTTGGCAATTTCTCATTTTATTAAGAGTTGAACATACAGCAACGGAGGTCAACCCGCTTCACCTGAGCGGTCCCTCAATCTTGGCCGGACGAATGCTCGCCCACATCCCAAGTTCTTAGGAAGCAAGCGCTCTATGATTCTGGTGGCGATGGTCGCAGCAGAGGCAGCGGCTTCGGCCGGCGTCGGACTCCGTCGCCGACGACCGAGATGTCCTCTCTGTCCGTGCCTCTTCCGTGTCCGTGCTGACGTCCCCGCCTCCTCCCCAACCGCGACAGGAGTTGACGCTGCTGTCCGGGTCGTCGTGGGCTCGTCGCCCCGGCGCAGGCCGGAGGCCTGGTTGACTACCCAGTACGCCGAGCTCGCCGCGACGTGCCGTCGCCAGCCGCTGTCACGCCGCGGTTGTTGACGGCTACGCGGGAGCCGGCAGGAAAAATTCCGGCCATGCCCGTGGCCGCGAGATGCCTGGCTGCGACGACCGCCGTCGCCGCGAGGCACCTCTGATTGGGGCGCGCGCAGGCGCACTGTGTCACCATCCGCCAGTCGATGGACTCAGGAGAGTGCCTCTTCTTTGTTTCTCTCCAAAATCTCACACACCCAACATATGCAATCGTTTTCCAGAGATCGACATCTTCTGTGTACAAGATCAGTGGCTAGTTGCAGTTATATATACATACATACACTCCATCTGCACTGCCTGTCTGCATCGCTTCTCCACACCCTACACGCTCCGCAAATGGCACACCTGCATTGCCGTTTGGTTGCTCACGTGCTATGAACCTGCAGCTTCAACTCGTCATCGACTTCGGCGTGAGACACCGAAAGAATCACGGGCCAGGTCATTCCATTGCGCCAGACCAGATCGTATCCGATGATAAACAGGCACCATAGAGGACAGATCGTACGAGTCACGTATATGCGACATCATGAAAATACATAGGGTTATAAAGAAAATGGCCTATATGATTTCCATTTTCGTGAGTACATGGTCATATTGAACCTATCCAACAAGTTCAATGGCAATCCATGCATTGTACTGTATTGTGTATTCATCATTCCAAATATTCTGATCCTGTAATTAGGAAAAGACAAATACTCTATGTCCACCAAACAAGCCATAAATATCTCGAAATAAGTTATTATCAATTTTAGTTCCACATCTCTACCAGCTCTATATCCGATCAGCACTGTGGCTTGGCGCTGACGACAGGAAAATCCTGAGGCGTTCCAAAGGAATAGGTAAAGATCACAGGGAATCCCTTGGTTATCGGCTTGCCATCCGCAATGATGCAGAACTCTCTATCAATTGGGCGGATCTTGGTCTTGTCTACATTCTCCACGGTGTTGATTTCATCGCAGCGCACTTTGACGTTGGCTTGTGGGCATGAGCATTTGTTTTGGATGGTCACTTGGTACTGTGCCTTCCCACCAACGACTTTACCTGTCTCCCTCTGCGAGATTACGATGTCTGACAGTTGACATGTCCCGTTGGCATCACCTGCATGTATATATGCATATAAGTATTAGAAAATTGCTACCAATTTGTGTAGTGTTTTAAGTATCATACTGTAGTTTCACTATAGCTTTTCAATATGAAATGCTAATTTGTAGAATATATGTTACCTATGTGTACATGTATGCTGATAAGAGCAGCGAGGAAGAGCACGATGGCAGCCTTTACCATATAAGCCATCTTTTCTGAGTTTGCTAGGTTATGCACAACTAGGGCTGGACTACCGAGCCAGCTCGGCTCGGCTCAGCTCGGCTCGGTCCAGCTCGTTAGGATAACAAGCTGGCTCGGCTCGGCTCGTTATCTTAACGAGCCAGAATGCTGGCTCGGCTCGGCTCGTTACGAGCTCGAGCTGGCTCGCGAGCCAGCTTGTTAAGCTCGTCACTCGCCTCCAGCATCTCTGCTACGACCTAGGGAACAAGACGATGACCATGTCATCGAGTACATCTTCACGCCCTTGAGCACAACGACGTGCTGGGCGGGGAGACGGTGGCCGATGACGCAGAGGTCGTCGCGACCGAGAGGGGACGGGGGCTGGAGATGTGGAGGAACCGGCACCACCGCACGAGGGAAGTAGAGGGAGGGGTGGCACAGCCTGGCTTGAGCTGTCGGCCGCCGCGCTTCACGTCGCCTATCCATGGTTTGGATCTTGACTCAGTCCTCTTCAATCATCGCCATAGTCATGGGAAGAGCGGTGAGGACAATGAGCTCATATTCATCATGAGCTTTGACGTTGATGGCTGCAGCGTCGATGACGAAGGGGAAAGGAGAGGCGAGTGCTATGACGGGAGAAAGGACGCCGACAACCTCGTGGAGCTTCTCCGGGTAAGCTCGCAAGTGGGCGACAAGGGAACAAGGTGACAGGTTAGCGAGGCAAGCGGTGCGGTTCACGAACGGAGCAAGGCAGACGTGCGATAGGGACTTGAGAGGAGACAAGGTGTGGTGGCGGCGCGATTCGGGAAAGGGATAAGGTGTGTGGAGGGAGGAAGAGACCGAGGGGTGCTGGGCCTGTTGGGGCATGCTAAGCTGGCTCGTTAAGCATAACGAGCTATAAACCTAGCTCGGCTCGTTAGAAAAAGTGAACGAGCCGAGTTGAGCCGAGCCGAGCTAGTCACGAGCCGAGCCGAACTAACGAGCCACGAGTTTTTCGTCCAGCCCTATGCACAACGATATGTTAGGGGACCTTTTGTTTCTATGGATTGATTTGCTTTCGACCCAGATGAAGGTTGAGGTGCATCATGCAACATTTGTAGCCCCGGCCCTGAGGTTGGCAGGATGATAAGAGTCCAGATTTTGTGCCAGCCGATCTGAGTTAAATGCATTGATTTTCTGATATAAATCGTAGCTAAAAAGTCTTACCAAAATTGTCATAACGTCTGGTACCCAATATTTAGTAGAAGACACCACTCCAGGAAGTAGTTATTAGCACTATATTATTGTCTATCTCAATATATGCTTTAAAAATTGTGATATGCGAAAGAGCTTCTAAAAACAAGGAATAACATTTGCATGTAGCCAATCTAAATCTTATACTAGTTGAATTCCCCGCGCAATGCTGCGGGAATTTTAGGCAAAATTTCAGATAAAAAGATACAAATATTAATAAAGCAAATTATTACATTGGAAAGCATTATGTAATTTAGGAACATTAAGGGGTAAGATTGTTGTTTTTGTATTTATGTGATGATAAGTAAAAAATGAAATGTTAATAAAATATAAAGATTGGATTGATAATCACAAACTATATGATAATAAAGAATGCAAATGATTGCTCGAAAGAAAATGTAAATGGATAGATGGAAATTGATGTGACATCCTGGCCCAAGGCTTAATAGGATTGATAGAATACTAATAACAACAAGTTGCAACTTCTTTTCCGGAAGCTCATCTCGAAAGAACTCCGAGGTTAAGCGTGCTTGGCCTGGAGCAATTTCGGGATAGGTGACCGACCGGGAAGTCGTTCCCGGGTACGCACGAGTGAAGACAAAGTGCGCAGAAAATACATGTGTTGGTCTGTGAGGGAATTCTTGAGGTCCTAGAGAGCTGCCAGGGGTGCGGGCCCGGCCTCGGGGAGGCGGGACGTTACAGTGGTATCAGAACCGACTCTCGCGGTTTCACGGGCGCGTGTGGGCGCAGTTGCGCAGGCATGGTGCGCATGGCTGGTGTGGGCCTAGAGTGGTCACACAGCATGGCACATGCGCTGGCACTGGACACACGAATGTGGCCAAGAGAGGACGTTCCTGGATTGGGGTTGACCGATGAGGACGTCGGTCTTCTAAGGTGGTGAGTATGTGACATCCTGCCCCAAGGCTTAATAGAATTGATAGAATACTCGTAACAACAAGTTGCAACTTCTTTTTCGGAAGCTCATCTCGAAAGAACTCCGAGGTTAAGCGTGCTTGGCCTGGAGCAATTTCGGGATGGGTGACTGACCGGGAAGTCGTTCCCGTGTACGCACGAGTGAGGACAAAGTGCGCAGAAAAGACATGTGTTGGTCTGTGAGGGAATTCTTGAGGTCCTAGAGAGCTGCCAGGGGTGCGGGCCCGGCCTTCGGGAGGCGGGACGTTACAATTGAAGCAAAAGGAGTGATCTAATTTTTCTTTTAACTCATGGACATTAGGATATTGGAAGCTTGACCAATTTAAGTGTGAGAAGCAGTGCAGGATTCAAGGCAGCTAGCTGATACATAAATTTCCATATACCACTCTGAATATTTACGACAACGACTGGCCAAACCTTCGGTCAGATCACACCCAGCAGGGAATTGTACCAAAATGAGATGTTACGGACTTATTCATCCCTGAGTACATATGTGAACAATGATTCATCTCCTAAGTAAGTTGTGGACCAAGCAAAGACAACTTTTAATAGACAGGCTCTGCGTACATCAGTACATGAGACAAAATAAGAATGCTGGATTAGATAGACTACTATGTCAGCAAAGGAACTGAAGTGAAGTGAACTGAGAATCGGAGATAATACACTTTCATTTGCGAGCAACAAATAGTCTGCACAATTTGTTCCTGTAAACAATAAAATTTCAAGGTAAGTATCATAATTGACATGCTTATATATTATATACAGAAGAATTGAGCAAGAACACAATATGATATTGAGTAGTTCTGTCTGAAACATGACCTGCATCCAGAGGGAGAGAATTGTACCAAAATGAGATGTTTGCTGGTGGAGGTTTGCTGGCTTGCTGGCAGCGTTGGTGCGTTTGCCGATCTCAGATTGCTATGGCCACCAGCACTGATTTGCTACAACCTGCAGAGCGAGAAGATGCAACGATCTCCTTCAGAAACAGAAGCAAGCATGGATGGGAGCATAATTACATGTTGTTGCAGAAAACATTACTGCCGACCTGCCAAAGAGAATCATTGGTTGAGGCAGCGGTCCAATGATGAATCAAGAGTCGTGGGTGTATATAACCATCGGTCCACCACCATGCATCTCCAACAAAATTAGCAGGGGAAATGGAAGGATTAGGCACTCTAATCGTCTGATCGTTGGGGACAGGTTGGAGGGGCATATATATATGCTACTACTACGTGGGAGAGGAAATCAAGAGTAATTATGCCATTAAACTCAGGATGGTGAGTAGTGGCGTCATTTTTTTGCCGCAGCCAAGATTCATGGCGGGAGGATTAATCGAACAGGTGGGGTGCATCGCCTGATGTCTGGACAAAGGCATGGTGGTCTTGGGTATAGACTATAGATGAAAAACCATGGCAATGTTCGTCTGTTTTTAAATGTCCATCAGTTACCAGATTATAAAAGTATAACAAAAAAGGAAACGTATGCAATTGAGTTAGTACTAGTTAGACAATATATGCATTGACAGGGGAGGGACGGAATTGAGGAAGAGGAGATGACAAACGCCCGGAAAAAAACAGGCAAACATGGAGGCCTGTTTTGTTGGTGCAACTGCATGCATGCAGAAACTCTGAAACGGTCGCCAAAAGATATTAGACCAAATAAATGACAGAAAATGCTTGGTTCATTGCCTCTACGCTGCCAGTTACATGTTGAAACATTGAAGGTAGGGGAATTTGTGGAACATAATGGGTCCATTAGATGTGTAGTTAAGGAGCATAGGTGTACGTCCATTTGATTGTAAGCAGCATAATCGTGGTGAGGATCAGGTGAGTAGCTTGCAATATGCTTGGACATGCAACGGATCTAACGGCTGGAAGAAATCACCTTGTTGGATCGGACGGACCAAACAATTGAGGTGATGTGGCTGCATGAGGATTGAGAGAAATAGCAATCAATGATACTTAGTTGGTTGCACTTATAAAGAAAGAGTAGATACCATTTGACGCAGATTTAAAAGAAAAAAACATTTATCTTTTTGTTTGTTTGTTGTAGGGGTGAGGGGCCGCACTAGGTGTGTAACAAAGTTATGAGCCAGCATAGCCCTGCAATGTAATTTTGGTCAAAGTTAAACCTCAATGCCGCTAAAAAAAAGGGGGTCAAACCTCAATGCATTATCACAATTCACAATATCATCAGCACCAAATTCTGGGTGGAAACCACGCCTTGGGTGAGAAAGAGCCCAGAATTCTGCCCTTCTCTGTCTTGGCGCCAGTCGGTGCGGTGCGCTGATGGTGCTGCAGGCTACCGCCCAACACGTGGCACTGCTGTTTTCTTGTGTCTCTTTCTCAGATCAGGATCCTCTTCTCTCTCTCACCCAACACGACCACAGTGCATTTACTTCTTGCTATTTTTAGGGGTTGTTCGTTGCATGTGGTTTAAACTTTAGAGGAGTTTAAACTCTAGATAAGTTATATTACAATACTAATTACAGAACCCTGATCTAATTCGCGTGACGAATCTAATAAAGGTAATTAATCCATGATTAGATGATGGGTACTGTAGCATTACTGTATCAAAACAAAGATTAATTAGGCTCATTAAATTCGTCTCAAAATGAGCATTCATCTGTCAAAAAGATTTTGTCATTAAATTTTATTTAATGTTTCTAAATAATAAGATTCTTTTTGATGTGACATGCTCTAAATTTTAGAAAGGTGCGCCCAACGCACCCTTACCGCGAACTCTATCACCTTGGCGGGGAATGCCGCCTACTGAGAGACATGGAGGTGGGGAAAATGCGTGTGATGCAGAACAAGTATTGGATCTATGACCACTGTCGTTGTTGGAGTGCAGCCTACCGCATTCAGTAGCTGAAACTAGAGTGATTAAGGGGATGATATCCTCTTTCCTTCTTTTGGGGGGGGGGGGGGGGGGGGGGGGGGCAAGAGCCCTCGCATTTTCTGTAGAGCCACCTGCTGCCGATCGAGTGCTTCCGTTTTGCTCTGCCCTCCCCCTCCCTCCAGTTGCTGCCCTTCCGAGGAAGATACGGCGCTGGAACACAGGTAGGTGGCACTGTTAGACCCCCGCACTAGGAAGGTCGGCACCAAACGTTTCTATGATTACATTTTGATAGCATAGCAACGATTTTGTGCCTCTGGCTACACTTATCTGTTTAGGCAATCTGTGCAGTTGTAAATCGTTATTTTTGAATGTAATCAGGTTGGTATCTAATCGATTGGTTACGTAGCTTCGTATCTTATATCGATGACTGCTTTTTTACAATGTGAGTGCACTAGCTCATTCTACCTTCTCCAGTAACCTCTGGTACACAATTCATTTCAGAAGCTTAGCTTTAGTCATTCCAGGAACCTCTGGCATTATTAAGATGGAAACTTAGCTTTAGTCGAGTTCTTATGTAAGAATATCTGACAAAGTAGAAGATCATGCTACCAATGAAAATAAAGGACTAAAAAAAACTAATAGGCATTGTTGCCATTGTTCAAATATCAACAATATTGTTCTGTATGATCTGACTTGATATTAATAGGCATTGTGCCAAAAATTAATAGGTATTGTACCAAAAATTAATAGGCATTGTTGCCATTGTTCAAATATCAACAATATAGTGCTGTATGATCTGACTTGATATTCTGAGCTTACAAGTATAAGAGATCCTTGTAGCATTTATAAGCCTCCATACGGAGTTATATAATATCAAAACAAGGGTAGCAGTAGGTATCAGACTATCTTCGCAAAAAAAAAAGTAGGGATCAGACTAGATATATTAATGTCTTGCAACACGAGTTTTCGAGTACTATTTATAATTCGTAAAGCCTCGCGGGCCTAATCCCTCTTCTCTTCCAAACCAGCCCAGCCCAAATCGTCTCTTCCTTTTTCTTTTCTTTTGTTTTCCACCAGGCTGAAGGCCTTTCTCCTCAACCTTGCAATCCAGCCCAGGAAAGCCGATAGAAACGCAGGGCCCATCTGCCTTGTCTTCCTTCCGCTTTTTTTTTATTAATAACATTATTTTTAAATAAATTAAAAAAAATAACATGCCGTTTCGAAAATTTGTAAAACTAGCATCCCAAAAGGGCGATTAGGATAAATCGCCCATTCAAAGGGCGACTTGATCAAAAAAATGCGTAAGCGGGGCCCAGTCGCCCAACCAGGAGGCGACTGGTTTCCTGTCGCCCATCCAGGAGGCGACAAGGCCCAGTCGCCCAACCACCGGGCGATTGGGTCCCAGTCGCCCGACCAGAAGGCGACAGGACCTACTCGCCCGTTTGGTGGGCGACTAGGGTATTTTTTTTTTTTGCATAATTTTTTGTTTCGATTGCAATTATATTTCATAAAATACAATTAAACGAAATGAAAATTTGTACATACGATAAATACATGCAACTCATTTTTTGCCACCTAATCTTACGAAAATGTTCGATCCCACCGCCGAGACATATTACTGAAGTTAATGTCCATACTGTAGGGGTTGGATGATGGCTGTGAGCGAGGTGGCGCTGAGAAGTCGCTGTTGGAGGGTCGTTCTCGCAAAACAGATTCACTAAATGCCTCGTCGTCAGGGTCTTCGAGTGGAGGCGGAGGTCTTGAGGGTGGCATGGGCATGAAATCGTCGTCTTCATCGTCGTTGGCGTTTGGTTGCACGCGCGTTACCGGAGCGCGTCTTCTTGCAGTGTTTCTTCGACGGGATGTTGGTGTGTTAGATGGCTCCGAAACACTACGGTTGGATGAGGTATGTCGCCTTGTACGTGAACCTGGCATGCAACCTCCACCGAAGAACATAAATAGATAGAAGAAGTTTGGGATAGGGTTGTCGATCAATTCTTTGTCTTCCGGAAATGCCTAACAGAAGAGAAGCAGTCGAATGAGCAAAAGAAATAGAAACCGATAACATAAAAATAAAAAAATTTAGTGTACCTGAATGTGGGAGGCATATTGATCGGGGAGCATCATTATCTTGAATGTAGTGCTAGAGAAACCTAACACTGACGGGTGGTTTGCCAGCTCGCAAACCCTATGATACAACTGCCTTTGATCTTCTAAGAGGGCCCTAAGGTCATTTGTGGTGAGATGTTGCGGCGCCATAGTGTGTGAGGTCTTATGGATTGTTGCATTTAACCTCGAGACAGCTTGTGCGAGATTGTTCTCCCTGAAAGGATCATCTCGGTGTTCACGCACGGCACGCCAGATTGCGTCCAGTGCTCTCTCGATGTATTGTGGTGTCCATGGAAAGCCTCCACTAGATGGTCCTGCCATGGATGGTGTTGTTGAAGCGTGGAAGAAGAGTGGATGCCGCTGTGATGCAAGAGAGGTTGCTGTGAATGAAAGAGTGAGTAGAGGATAAGGTTTTGTAGGAGTGGTTCCTGAAATTGAAAGCACGAGTGGGAGGCCGTAGTAGAGATTCCGGCTATAATGTAGCTCCATTATTTTGATGGGAGTCGGATGCATGCATCAAAAGCGTCACATTGAGCAGACATACATGCATGGGGACATTGGATGCTCCTGGGATTCTTTGGCTGTTTTGCAAAGCGGGGACCTTTGATGGGAGTTTGACGGGGCTGTGATGCATGCACCGAGAGCATTAATTGAGGGGACATGAAAGACAAAAATATAAGACATATAGTACTAGTACTGGACATGAACATGTAGCATGACATAACATAGAATCTATACGAGCTACAGACAGAAGGTGACACAACACTAAATCCTACCACGCTTAGGGGCGACACCCCTAAGTGTGCCTGGCTTGGCTGCCCTGCGTCCCGCCCTCACGTGATCGGCATAGTACGTCAGCGGCTCAGGAGGAACGACGTGGCGTGTAGGATGGCCCTGAGGGAGTGGTGTCTCGTAGCCGCCCTGCGAGACCTGTGTCGCTGGAGGAGCTCCAGATAGCTGTGAATCAGGAACTATATTGGGCTCGTTCTGGACCGGAGCAAAGTAGCTGTCGAAGTCGAACGCTGGTGTAGGAGAACGTTGGTGGCTCCGCTCGTCCTCCTCGGCGTACTCATAGTCAATCGGCGCCGCAACATCAATGGCCTGTGTCCACGATGTGTACTGTGTACCTGTGCACAAATATATAGTAATAATAGTAAGAAATGCATCAATACGTAGTTATAATAGTAAGAAATGCATCAATATAGTTTTGATGAGGAACAGAATTGCAATGAATTAATTTACAAAGTCGAACGGTATTAGTACCTGGTGCGGAGAAACCTGGTGCGGATAACGTCGGTCGAGGCGGAGGCCCCGGTGCCATCCTGTGCGTGAACGTCGTCTGCTGAGGAGGCGGCTGTGCTGGACGAGAAGAGGGTCCCGACTGCGAAGGGTGTGGGACGGCATCCGTGTTCCGACTACAGGGCGTGCACGAGGTGAGCTTCACGAGGTCAGTAGCGGCATCATAGATCCGCCTCATCGCAAGGGTGATCTCCTGGGAGGTGAGCTGAATGCCCTGCCTCAGGCGCTGTAGAGTTGATCCCGACTCAACAGCAATCTTCTGTCCTATGTCGGTCTACAACATAAACAACAGTTGTTATGTTAGACTCGTTATTTACCTAGTATTGTAAACAAGGTTAGAAATTTCGTTACTTAGTTATAATATTAAACTGGCGAAACTAACTATCTATAAAACTATAAATTTAATAATTATTTTAATGTAAATAACACTTGTATTGTAAACAAGGTTACAAATATCGTACCGCAAGCGACCAAGTCTGATCCCTGTGGGTCGGGTACGTGTCGGCCAACTCCGCTGTGTGGCTCGGTACCGTAATCGGTGTGTACGTCACCCTCGTCCGAGTTCGGGGGATGTACCAGCGAAGGTACTCCTCGTAGGCCTCCGGGGTGAAAGGCCTCGCCTCCTGAACTACCTCCTCCAAAGCATGGGCCCACTGAACCACCCACGGCTCCAGACGTGGCTCCCAAACGGTGCCAGTCAACTGCCCCTTCCACGTCCATCTAGAGAACGAGACACATATAAGAGGAAAGTAAAGAATTAAAAACATTGAACATGTTAGCGGAGCAGTAACTTACAAGTGAGCTGACGGTGGTACAAGTGGATGGACGTCCACGGGGAAGTTCTGGTGAAGACCGAACTGGCGCATTACTCGGTGGGGTGCGTACTCCTCCACGAAGATGTCGAACACCAACGCCTTCCTCGTGAGCCAGTACTGGCTGTCTCTCGTGCACAAAGACGACAGTCCACCGGGTGCTCGGGCCGCTACCTGGTGTGCACTGTACGGCGTCCAACGCACGTCCTCGTCTGCTCGGATGCAGTCAAACGACCAGACGTACTGTGGGTACGCCCTGTGCACCTGGACGTTAGCCCAAGTGGGCTGCATAGAAACAACCGTTAGAAAATATATTGCAACAAATGGAAGAAATAAAGAGGAAGAAAGTTTATGTAATTGCAAACTTACCCGACGTCGGCACCACAGCGTACCCATCGTAGGGCCGTCCTCGTCGCTGTCACCGTAAGCTAAAGCTCCGTAGCTCTGTAAATCCATGTGAGGACGACCGATGCTGAACCGCTCGTAGGACCACAACTGAAGGAGCAGGGGGCAACCAGTCAGGATCGCCATGGGGTCCGTCTTTGTGCAAGCATCACAAAGGCCCCTGTACGTCGCAGCCAACACAGCTGACGCCCAACTGTACTGTGGGATATCCTCCAGTGGCTGATCCGCTATCTGGCGAGCGAAGTGGATCAGTTGCTTGCCCACAGAGTTGCCGTGAGAACTCGTGAACATGATCCATCCGAACAACCAAAGCAGGTAGGCCTCCAAGTGCCTTGACACAGTGGCGTCGTCCGCCTGGGGGTGAATCGAATCAGCCTGTGCATAACCAACAACAAAGTATGTTACAGGGCAAGCGTTTTTATATTGTATATATACTCAAAATGTACACTGCAATGAATGTGATCACCTGAAACTGTAGAAGCCAGTTCTTCGGTGGCCCGTGGTGCTGGTCAGCTGGAATGGGACGGTACACTGCAGACCCTTCTCAGCGCACAATGCCCTGAAAACGGCCCTCCAGGTCGGCACACCACGTCACTGGCACGTCGGGTGCGGAGACAGCCGCACCAGCAGTAGGTAGGCCAAAGAGGAACGAGATGTCCTCAAGTGTGGGCGCCATCTCACCACACGGGAGGTGGAACGTGTGTGTCTCAGGCCTCCAGCGATCCACCAAAGCAGCGAGTAAAGAACGGTCAAACCCGAACCGTCTCGCCGCATCGGCCTGGTCCTCCCCCGCTGTCGCCTCAACAAGCTGACACAGTGGGAGGAGGCCTGCTGCACGTAACCTGCACATTTGAAATTAATTAGCACATAAATTGAGATTATAAAACTGAAAAAGGAAAATGATTCAACATATACTTAGGAATCCAACGCTCGTCCAACCGCAGCAACTCAAGAGGCACCCTGGGTCGCAGAACGGGCAGCTCAGCACCTCTGACGGCACTCAGGTACGACAGGTGTCGTCGGTCCACAACTGCGTCAAGCAGCTCCGGACGCTCTGCGCCGCCCTCCTCCCCGGTCGCCATAGCTGTACACATTTTGATCAGATGATTGCACGTTAGTACACATAATATGTGTTAAAGACAATAATAAAACACTGAAATCACAAGACAATCCAATATCCATATTACGAAAGACAATACAATATACATAGTTCTTACAATGCACTGCAGTTTAGTTATTACATCGCATCATTTAAGTACGAACGAATTACATCAAAACAGAAACATTGACAGTCCTTACAACGATAACAACATAGTTCGTACAACGCATGACACCAAAGGGCTACATAAAACGAAATACATGAAAACATATAACAGATTTCAATGAGCACTTCCATCCGATCGTCCCCCTCCACGACGTGCACGAGGACGACGACCGTCTTGTGGATTGCCCGAAGGCCCTGCCTCGCCTTCGGTCTGCACATTATTTCTCGTGCATTTCTTGTACGTATGTCCAGTGTCATTGCACTTTGTACATCGAACCTCCTTTCTCCCTGCCTCTGACTCATCCATGTCGTTACGAATACGACGGCTCTGCCGACGACCACGCTTATGCCTCAGTTGATCCGTATCAGGACCACGTAGGTAGTCAGGGCCCGGCTCGCTTGTAAATGTCCCAAATATAGCAAAGCCATAGATCTCAGCATTCCATGTCGTCATGACAGTCTCCTTCAAAAAATACGGCGACACATAAAGTCTTGGTGCCAAGTTTGTAAGCGAGCAAGCTGATATAACATGTGAGCAAGGCCTATGTAGGAGCTTCGGCTTCATGCATGAACATGAGCATGTCTCGTTCCGGATAATGCATTCCTGCACAATCCTGTCACGGTTGCCACCGCGCCGACCCCTGTCTCTACACGTAATCTCAAAACGATTCTCCCTTGTGCCCATAGGTCGTGCGCGATGGAATTCTGCCTTTTTGACCTTTTTTTTCATGTAATCTGTCATGAACGGTGAGAATATCAGCCCACTATCAGCCAGTGCATTAGCAGCAGCTGCATGTCGCTCACGGAAATATCTACAAATTCCGTACAAAATTCCCTCAACAATAGCAACAAGAGGCAGTCCTCTGAGCACACGCATCACCAAGTTGTATACCTCTGCCAAATTTGTGGTCATTATTCCATATCTAGCCCCTTCTGTATCATATAATAATGACCACTTTTCCTTTGGCTCATGCTCAATCCAATCCGAGAAGCATCTGATAGATGACCCGGACCTCCGGACAACATTTCTGGACACATCAGTTGGAAGCCCACAAAGAGGCACTGGCATATCATCAGGTTTCAGGTTCGGCTTCTTCAAGAACTCTTCAGTTTGCTTACTTGTCAACACATCGAGACGCTGCCACAGCGCGTTGAACTTCCTCTGCTGATTCTGATTGCAAAGCCTCTTGAACATATTCATTAGTTGCTTATTTTTGAACTGTCTAAAGAAATTTGCACCCAAGTGTCTCATGCACCACCTGGACTTAAGGTCCGACCACCGAGGCGGAAGGCCACGCTCAGCATTACCATGCTGCATATCCAAAATCGCCCTCATAAGTCCGGGATGACGGTCATGTATTACGCAAACATCAGGTCGTCCTTGCACCACTGCCATCCGGACACGTTCCAGAAACCAGTACCAACTATCGGTGTTCTCACTCTCCACAAACGCGAATGCCACCGGTAATATTTGGTTGTTCCCAGCAACTCCAATAGCAGTCAGTATCTGACCTTTGTACTTCCCTGTCAGGAACGTACCATCCATACACAGAATTGGCCTGCAATGACGGAAAGCAGTTATGCACTGACCCAATGCGAAGAAGGCACGGTGCAGTATCAATTTCCCAGGCTTTTTTGGATTGTCAACATCCATGATATCATAATATGTCCCAACATTCCTCTGCTTTATGGTTTCCAGTAGCTTTAGTAAGTTCTCATAAGATGCTTCATATGAACCAAACCTCTTCTCAATCACCTTCTGCTTCGCTTTCCAAGCCTTTGAGTAGCTTATGGTGTACTTGAAATCCTCTTCTATGGTATTGATTATTGATTTTGGCTCGTAGCTTAGGTTCTCCACAATTCTGCTGTACATGTAATCTGCGACGAACTTCGATGTCAGGGCACTGTTACACTTCTCCAACTCTAGAAGCTCACATGTATGGTCCCTCACTATAGAGCATTTCCACATCGAACTCCATTTTTCCTCATAAGCATGCACCCGAAACGGACACTGTGTGAAAACGCACTTCACATCATATAGTTTCCTCGTCGACCTAGCGACCCAAAAAGACCTCTTCACTGAAAGAGACCAGTACTTCACAGCACTCATGACACTCTCCTTGTCTTTGTACATTGCTCCCTCAGTCACTTCATTCGAATGGAACTCCCATGGCACAGAATATCCTTCAGTAATTGTCAGATTTTGAAAGTTCTGACTATTCCAATCAGAAGGGACGGGAATAGCATCCTCATCGTCTGATGAATCAATATCCGAAATATGCTCGTACTCCATGTCGTCCGTCACCATCTCCTCGACAAGGTGCTCGATTCGTTCTCCTTCGTCAGCTTCACCCATCGGTTCAATAGGTGCCGAATCATGTTCTGCATCCTCAGTGTCCTCAGCACTTTGAACCGTGTCCTCCATATCTTGAGTACCTTCCTCTTTCACGTCTTCCATCTCTGACACCTCCTTCATGTACGCCTGAGCAAGAAGTACCAGAGGCCATCCACATTCTATGGCTTTATTCACATATTTTCTCCAAGTTGATGTTGCATCAAGTGGGATTAACTCCCACAAATATCCGTGACGTGCACGGCTGACCATACCCATAACATTTAGACCGTGTTGGTTTTGATCAAGCCGAAACAGCTTCATCAACCAGTTCCGTATTCCTGTCAGTGTCTTTTCATTTGGTTTTGGCACTCCTTTACACACTGATTGAAATCCGGACAGATCAACACCATTTTTATTATAACCAATCTGCCCTTTCCCGTAATAAATTTAAAAATATAACTTGTCTGACATACCTGCCGAAACAAGACAATCGTTTATTTAACCAATCCTACCAATTATACGACCGCAATTATCTGATAATACTATAAATGTACGCTATTATCTGATAATACTGTAAATACGTACGCTACTATCTGTAATACTATAAATACATACGTTATTATCAGATAATACTATAAATACGTATGCTATTATTATTTAATTTATATGCACTACTAATTTCTATAATAATTCAAACTTACAATCTACATTTATTTGCTACTCTAAATTAAAAAAAACCTACATTACAAGATTAAAAAATAATTACTAGCTATCTAAATATAAAAAACTATTGAATCTAAATCCAGCTATCTAAACTTTTTAAATCGAACTATAATACAAAACTACTTAAATCTAACTATAAATCTAACTATAAATACTAATATAAATCTAAATATAAAAACTAATATAAATCTAAATATAAAAACTATTTAAATTTAACAATAATCAAAATTTAGAAAATTATCTTTCTCACTTTCTTCTCCTTCCTTCCTTTTCTTCCTCCTCCCTCTCCTCCTCTTCTTTTTTCTCTTCCCTTCCCTCCTTCCCTCTCCTCCTCTCCTCCTCTCCTTTTTCTTTCCCCCGACGCTCTTCTCTTGCTCTCACTCTCCCCCGACGCTCCCTCCCTCTGCCTCAGGCGCGCGGTGGGGCGAGCCGCGGCGCGGCTTAAATAGGCAGAGCCAGTCGCCCGACCGTTGGGCGACTGGGACCCGCAGTCGCCCGACGATGGGGCGAGTGGCCCCTGTCGCCCAACGGTCGGGCGACTGGGCCCCGCAGTCGCCCGACAACGGGGCGAGTGGTTCTTGTCGCCCAGCCGTAGGGTGAGTGGGTCCTGTCGCCGGGCAATAGGGCGACTGGATTGCTGAGACCCGGCTCTGTCGCCCTTTCAACGGGCGATTAGGCCTAATCGCCCATTGAAAGGGCGATTGGGATGCTACTTTTACAAATTTTTGAAACGGCATGTTATTTTTTTAAATTTATTTAAAAATAATGTTATTAATAAAAAAAAACCGTCTTCCTTCTCTGGAGCTACGTCAAGCGCGAGCCGCGGCACCGCGTGAAGCACGTGCGCGCGCGAGAGCTCACTGCCCCTTCCCGTCAAGCAAGGTGCCCCATCACCACCTTTTTGACCGTGAGCTCCAACCGCCATTAACAGCATGGCGAAGCTCCGAAACTATCGTCCTTCGGTCGCATCCTCTTCTCTGCGACCAATGCTGCTGCCGCTTACGAGGTCCCTGTTGACCAATGGTGAACCGATTTTCAGTCCTCCCGATACTTCTTGATCCACCCCGAGCAGGCAGTAGGAGCTCTGGTATCCAGCAATGGCGGACGGCGGTAACCACCGCCCCTACGGCCCTACCTGTGGGCTGTGTCCCCCCGTTCCTCTCATGGTTTCCTTTTTCCTGCTCACGTGAGAGATACTCCAAAGCCTATGCTTACATATTTACATACGCAATTAATGAGCCCAGCAGCCCATATGTCAAAGAAAATAAGCCAGCGAGCCCGGCCATATGCATGTTGCCCTTGGAACAGGGACATGGATAAAAAAGTCGGTTGCCGTTTCAGTTTATTATGATTCATTCTGGCTTATCTGTTAAAACAGCTTATCTTGTCCAACTGTTTGGCAAAACAGCTTATCTAACCTTTTTTGAAATTGGATGGACACTGTAAAATGTCCCTAATGCCCCTAGGCATTTGACATGGCTATACACTTATGATTTATGTGGAATGAAAGAAATAATGTTAGAAAATAAATAAAGTTGAACTAATTATTTTAGCGGTAATTAATATTAAGAATAATGTTCACAAAAGTCCAAAGTACAATAGTGTTTGATCTCTTTTTTAAGAACTCAATTTGATCGTGTTTTTAACTACTACGAATTTCTTGCGTGCACCAAGGCATAGCGGTCCGGCATAGCTTGGATATGTGCTTCGCATGACCTTTTCTCCTGCTTGCTGCGTGACATGGTGCGTGACTAGGCAATAGTGTGAGCAGGCGGTGGCAATCTTCGTAATTTCATTCAACCTCGAGGCCAGTCGCGAAGGAAAGAGAGAGGCAGAGACCGTAAGCCACAATTAGCCACTTTTTTCAGCTTTGCGTGGCACGTTCATTTGCAGAAACAGCTTCTTCTCTTTTTTGACAGATAAGCTGTTCTGGACAGAGTGTTTGGCATGGCTTTTTAACTTTTTACCTGTAAGCTGGTGGTGAAGCTAGGCAAAAAGCTTCGCCAAACACACCCTATAGCAGCTTCGATTGTACTCTTGGGAAACTTCAGCTTATTCACTTTGTTAGTATCAGCCACAATGCAGATCTCCTTCCATTACTTACGAAAAGAAAAAGCAAACAGAAACAGGACTCATGCATGCCATTGTGTCAGTGTATTCAGAGTTGAACCGAATTAATTCCTTCTTGCTCATATGCTCATGAGTAACAATCATAACACGATAAACATGTAACCGATCTCTATGGATCAAAATCCTACGCATGGAAATGAGTTATCCTCAAATCTAAATCCGCATATCTCCTTTTCTATGGCCTAATGCACATCGGTTGCAAGTAGACGACTGGGAAGTTCTGGGGTGTGTTCGTGGCATAGGTGAAGGACATTGACGACCCCTTGACAAGGGGGTAGGCGTCATTGATGACACAGAGGTGTCCTTGCACTACTTGGATCTTTTTCTTGTCCACTGGTTCGGGGCTGGCTAGGCCGCCATTGCAACGTACCACGACGTTGGCGACACGGCATGAGCACTGGTTATCAAAGGTCACCCGGTACTCTGGTTGCCCACCTATAATCTTCCCTGTCTTCACCTGGGACTCATGAACGTCTGACACTTGGCAAAGATCCTTGGCATCACCTACATACATATGTGAATGTGGGGGTAAGAAAACATATTACATTCCTTTATTCCTTTTATGTATCAAACCTATAGAATAGTACTCCCTTTTTCAATAATAATTGCAAGTTCGCAAAAAAAATCTGTTTGAGAAATAAGATTGTTGCAATAACCACCTTAGAGTAAATTCCTATACGTAATCTAAGGGCTATATATATTTTTTCTTTGGGCTAACCTAATAGCTGGTTTGTGCAACGGATAGATCGTTTGACGTGAAAGGAATATGATTAATCAAAAGTACGATGTAAAATACCTGCATGTACATGAAAGCTGATAAGAGTAACAAGAAAGAGCAAGATGGTGGCCCTGGTGATGTAAGGCATTTTTCTTGGCTTATTTGCTTGGTGCAACAGCCTAGCTATGAATCTAGAGCTTGCCGAATTTTCTACAAGTGATTGGTTTTCTTTTGGAATGAAGAAATGGGTGGGTACAGGGTCTTATATATAGCCAGAGAGGTTGAGGGTGATGAGAAGTCAATATTGGGCGCGTTCGGTGTCACATTTAGACCCCTCTAAAGTTTAGCTCTAAAGAGAATTTTATTATTTAATAGTATTAAATAAAGTCTAATGACAAAATCTTTTTACAGATGGGTACATCTTTACGAGACGAATCTAATGAGCCTAATTAATCTATGTTTTGCTACAGTGATACTACAGTAAATATCGTCTAATCATGCCTTACCTACCCTCATTAAATTCGTCTCGTGATTTAGAGGGGGGTTCTGCAGTTAGTTTTGTAATTAAACTTTATTTAAGACAAGATTCTTTTTGTTTAGACCCCTCTAAATTTTAGGCTTTAAAACGCCGAACGCACCCATTACTTCAATTTGTTGTGCGACGCTTATCATGCAAGTATATTGATTTCCTGCTATTAGCCAAGCCAATGCTATTCTCACAGTTAAAGACTTCTATAACTTTAGCACATCACTACACCAAAATAACAGCCTTCTATAGTCTTGGCGCCGGTAATCGGTGCGGTGCGGTGCTGCGGCCCAACGCGCGGCTCTGCTGTTTTTTCTCGTCTCTTTCTCGGATAGGAATCCTCTGCTCTCTCTCACCCACCACGACCTCAGTGCATTTCTTGCTATTCTTACAGGCAACTCTGTTGTTCATTGTAGTTAACGGCTTCCAAAAGCGATGAAGTATTTTTATTCGTTTGTTAATACTTCTTGTATTTTCATCAATGGTTAATATTAAGAGAACTGCTCCGGTGGAGCTTTTTCTAAAAGTAGCACGAATCCTAAAGCAGCCGGCTTAATTAATAAATGGTTTTTATTTTGCTAATTCTCGGGCCCGCACTGCCTGACCCGATCCGCAATCCACATCCTAACCAGCCCGACCTGGCAAAACCGGATCGAAGCCAGAGTCATCATGTCTTCCTGAGTTCGCCGTTCCTCTCTTCGATTGACATCTCCTACAGTGCTTCATCGACGCTAGCGACATGTTATTTCGCTGGTGACCGAGCCATTCAATCCTCCGGCGTTCTCCATCGTCGCCGGCGGCAACGCCATCCAATCTTCTGGTGTGGAGCCACTCCATTGATCTGCACTGCCTCCTGATGGCTTACTAGTTGTGCAGAATCTTTGAAAGTGCAAATCCTCATTGCAATAGAAACCGTCGCGTCCGTTCTATGGCTTCTTTGCCGTGTTGCAACCAGTTAGTCATAGCAATTGCTTCATGTACCAAAGTAATTAACGCATTCATAAGATACATTTTGTTTGGTGAATGAGTGCACTTCCGTCTCTCTAATTTATGACTGTCTGGCGTATGAATTCCTCTAAAAAGAAGTTTGTTTTATTTCGGGATTCTTCAGCAATTGAAATCCCAGCGATTGGGGCAGTAAACTAAACGAGAAGTCGCACACGATCGTCTCGCGCTGCCGCCTACCGCCGGAAAGACATTTGCGCCCTTAGCCATTGAGAGAAGAGTTCTTTATCACCTTTGCGCCCTTAGCCATGAGACACTTGTGGACGACTTTCTTCTTGTCAATGCAAGTGTTGTTGTCGTTGTTCCCGAAGAGCCGCACATTTGTTGGTGTCATTCCATATGCAAGTGCAACTACACCACTTTTCTTTTCTTCTTCATCATCGGAATCGGAGTCTTCGGATGTGTACTCTTTTCCCACAAGAGCTTGACCTTTGGCTATCTTCTTCTTTGACTTGTCATTCTTGAAAAGCTTCTTCTCTTCATTCCCTTTGTGCTTGGGGCAATCGACAGCAAAATGACCTTCTTCATGACACTCATAGCATGTTCTTTTGGATCTTCTATTTTTGGCTCTTTCAAATGACTTCTTGTTAAAATCATTTCTCTTCATAAACTTTCCAAACTTCCTCACAAAGAGAGCAAACTCGTCATTGTCATCGTCATCGTCAGCATCATCATCATCATCGTCCTTTGATTGCTTCTCAACCGCCTTCTTTGCCTTGAATGCCACTTCTTGAGTGCTAGATGGACCATCACCAAGGAGCATTTGTACTCTTTTGCCTTTATCGTCACGATTCTTGTGAGCAAGAATTCTTCCAAGCACTTCATCGGTTGAGAATTCATCAAATCCAGGCTTCTCCTCTATGACGGTGCATAAAACCGAATTCCAATTCCTAAGTACCATGAGTAGCTTGTAATTGACTTCAATATCTTCAATGTCATCACCATATGATCTTCTTTTATTCACTATATCCATGAGTCTATCATGTACTTCCTTGGGACCTTCTCCTTTCTTCATCACAAAGTGGTTGAATTGATTCTTGAGAACTTGGAGCTTTGAATTCTTCACCACTTGCACACCTTCATGCGCATCTCTAAGCTTCTTCCACATAGCTTGAGCATCCTCAATCAATGCAACTCTCTTGTATTCTTCTCTGCTCAAGGATGATAGTATGGCAGATGTTGCTTGAGCATTTCTTTGAATGATCCATTGATCACCAACAGTGGGCCTTGCTTTAGTTCCTTCAAGTGTGTATCCATTCTCTACAACATCCCATACATGTGGTGAGATGGACATAATGTACATCTTCATCCTATGCTTGTACCAACTATAATCCTTTCCATCAAAGTGAGGTAAGCTTCCAGCGCCACTGCCATGAATGTTGGCTGAATCTTTATACCAAGCGTTGCCATCGGGAAGTGGCAATGGCTTTGCATACCCTGAACCAGATCCGGAGCTGCCATCTACCATTGATCCATCAGTGTGAATCTTTGGTACTCCTTCTCCAGTGGGTGGATCAGTCTTATCATTGTCCTTGCTCCCATCACTCGAAACTACAGTGTTGTCTTCACCTGTGTTATCATTAGGACCCTTTTCCCCTGACATCATTTCTTCTCAAGCTGTGAAGCTCTGCTGATGAGAAGCCTCGCTCTGATACCAATTGAAAGTTGACTAGAGGGGGGGGGGGGGTGAATAGGCAACTCGATTAATTTGCCCTGAAAAGCACTTAGCAGCGGAAATTAAAACTTAACAGAACTTCCGTCACTTGTCGGAACTTCTGTCACTTGTCGGAACTTCCGTCACTGGCGGAACTTCCGACACCTGGCGGAACTTCCGATACAGGGAAGTTTAAATTGAATTAAACGACAATCTTGGCAGTAGATCTAATGATACTAAACCAAAGGATAGCTGAACAATATAGTAAGGAAGTAGATCACCAAAGGGTTTAAGCTACAACTGATGCAACAAGTAGATCTAGCAAGTTTTGTATAAAAGGCAAGTATGAACAACTAAGAACAAGCAAGAACAAGTAAGAACACAAGACACAAGAATTTGTTCACCAAAGTTCGGACCCCTCATGAATGAGGTTCCTACGTCTCCGTTGAGGAGTCCACGAAGAGCCGGGTCTCTTTCAACCCTAATCCTCACCAAGCAACCACGAAGGTCAAACTTGGATTTCTTCTTCCTTTGATTCGTTTCCTTCCGGAGGTGAATCCAACCTTCACAAACTTCCCACAGCTTTCCACAAACTTGGAAGCTCGAGGGCGACGCCTAGCCGATCTAGGGAATGACTCCCCAAGAGTAAAAAGTGTTGGAGATGCTAAGCAATGTTTCAATGTGCTCAAGGTTGGGGATGATGCTCACTAGCTTGGATTGATGTTTCTCACTCTCTCTTGGACTTGAATCTCAATGGGATTTGGAGAGGGAGAGCTTTGATGCTAGAGGATGTGTGTGTGTGTTTGAATGGCACCAGCAACCTCTCTCACGGAATGGAGAGGGGTATATATAGAAGAGGGTCCAAAAAGAGCCGTTGGGTGACTTGACAGAGAACTGGCAGAACATCCGACAGTTGTCGGAACTTCCGCCACAAACTCTCTGGAGTTTTGCTCGCTCAGTGGCGGAAGTTCCGTCAGGTGTCGGAACTTCCGCCAGAAACTATCTGGACTCAAATTTCACTCAGTGTCGGATGTTCCGTCAGGTGTCGGAACTTCCGTGACTTTTGATTCTTTTTGGTTTTGAACTGAATTTTGTGGTTTACTCCTCTAGATTTTGGTTTGTAGCTAGGTTGTAGGTACTTGAGCACTAGAAACATTGCATGTAAGAATCATTCCACCCCTCTTGATAGTTCGGCATACCTAGACTCAATTTCACAAATTTTAGTCAAGCACACTTAAGCCTAGCGAAGCACTAATCTTGCTTCTTTTCTTTCCTTTCACTTTTGAGGGGTTAAACTATCTTACAAGGGTACTTCTTCTTCACAGATTAACTGTTCATATACTTAACATAAACATTAGTCCTTTAATCTTTTGTCATTAATCATCAAAACCCACAAGGGAGGCCTAGATGCACTTTCAGATGCTGCCACAGCCTTCCTCTTCCTCTTGTCCTCCTGGTGTGCCCTGATGGCATCCTCCATCACTATAGCTGCACTGACAAGCTCGTCGAAGGTACCACCGGCGTTAAGGACAAGCCAGGACAGGAGCTTGGTAGACAAGCCCCTCAAGAAACACGCCTTCCGCTTGGCGGGAGTGTCCACCTGGTCTGGCGCAAGCTGGGCAAGGTGGTTGAACACCTGGGCATAGTCGAACACGTTCCTGCCTCCCTGCCTGAGGTCCAGGAACTCCCTGAGCTTCTGCTGCATGATGCCAGGCGGAATGTGGAACGAGCGGAAAGCCTCCCTGAACTGTGCCCATGGCACCTGCTGACCGGCCAGAAGAGTGGCAAGGTGAGCTGCCCACCATCCTCCAGCCGACCCCTGAAGCTGCTGTGCTACGAACAGCGTCTTCTGCACCTCTGTGCAGGCAGAAAGGAGCCCAAACTTGGACTCGACAGTGCGCAGCCAGTACTCCGCGTCCATCGGGTCAGTGGACCCGGAAAAGACAGGCGGGTGAGTGGCCAGAAAGTCTGCATAGGTGCAGCCTGGCTGTAGACCCCGACGATTGCCACCCTGCTGGGTGACGGCCTGAGCAGATCCGTCTGGTTAGGCATCACCTCTGCCAACAAGTGCTGAGGCGGGGGTGGCTGGTGACGCGGCGGCATTCTGCCATATCAATATCATCACCGTTAGCTCCAAGATACAACATTAGCATAAGGAAGAATTTAAAACTGATAGAGTACAAAATAACAGCAGTCTAGATCCAATAACAAACTGACAGATCCATCCATAAACATTAACCAAGTCTTACAAAGCATTCATTACATAGTTTCACGGTACAACCAATCATGCATACAAGAGGGTGGTGCCATCCAACAAAATACTGCTACTACTGACCAACTAGTATGATGCTCCTAGATCAAGCTAACTAAAGATCTGTCGAAACAACTACGGCATGCATGTGCCGGATAGAGCAACTAAGGGTGACTCCTGCCACGGCGGGCAGCGGTGTCTGAGGTCTCGGAAGGTAACAGCTCAACGCTCATCTCAGACACGGCCTCATCCTCCTCTGGAGGTACCACTGCGGCAGCTGCAACATGCTCCTGAAGTCCCACAAACTGGTGCTGGGCGACCTGCAGCTGCTGCTCGAGCTGTACAGCGTGGTTCAGTGAAGCAGCTAGCTCGCCGACTAACTCTGAAACCTCGTGGCCACGCGCAGTGAGCTGGCCGGCAAGCTGGTCACGCTGGGCGGCACACTGGTCGCGCTGGGCGGCAGTCAAGGCCAAAGTGTGCTCCAGCTGTGCAATCCTGGTGTCCCGAGCGTCCATTGTCTCTGACAACGCCTCCACACGGCCCAAAGTCCTCCCACCTGCGCGGTCGGAAGCCACAAGAACCCTGTACAGCTCGGACAGGTGTCGAGCCACAGAAGGCAGCTGCGTCGGGGTGTGGATCAGGCTGCCACTGTCAACCTGCCTGAGACGTCTCCTGTACTGAGGGTGACCCGTGGTGCTGACGGGAAACAAGCTCAGTGAGGTGTTGTCAAGATCAGAAATGTGCATCTCACAGAACCTCACCATCGCCTGGAGAGCAACCCGGTTCAGGGTCTCGTCAAAGTCCTGACCAAAGCCCTGAAGCGCAAAGTGTGACCACGTGGGCCGCTGTGGGTGCGAGGGAACATCCACCCACATAGAGAAGCGGGGAAGTCTGTACACCTGACTGGGCTGTCCGCGATAACGTGGAGGGTCGGGGTAACCAAGGCACTGCAGCTCTGCCCAGAACAGCATGGTAAAGCCGGGGTGGTAAAGACCATCCGTGTGCAGCGCACCGTCTTCCCCGAGCTCGGCGTGCGGAAAGTCGTCCAGGTCGGCCATCTGCGGAAAAGAGAGGGAAGAAGTCACAATCTCTCTCAACAGAACAAAAATAACCATGCTAAGCAAGAAATATAACATGGTCAGGCTGCTGTACAATAGTAGCACAAGCCACACACACAGAGCTACTCACCGGGGAGGGAGAAAACGGCGGCGAACCGTCGAGCTACCCCATGGCCGGACCCGAGGAAGAAGCTCGAATCCTTGGGCTCGCGGTACGCGGACGCGAAGGCGACCTCGACGCTATCCCCAGGAAGACATAGCGGCTCCACACTCGTGCTAGGAGGCTCGGAGCTGGTTCGTCGGCGGCAAAGAGCGACGGAGCTCGAGCTCAGGCAATGGCGGCTATGGTTTTGGCGCTGGGAAGCACGGTAAAGCGTGGGGAAAGGAGGGCGAGAGCGGGGAATGGCTTCGGACAGGCGAGGGAGCCGTTTCTGCGTCGCGGCGTGGTCGGGAGCGGGCCAGGGCGCCGCGGCGTTGTCCGTACGTCGACGGCGACGTGGAGCAAAATCTCGGCGCGCTTCAGTGAGAGAGAGGAGGCTGACAAACGGGCCCCATGGCATCTTTTGAATTTTCGGATTTATTCAAACTGATAATTTCCCCAAATTTTGTAACACAGTTTGGCCTAGCAAATAAGCTCCAAAATTAGCAAATGTGGTACCATTGGAAAGCTTGTGAAAAGATCCACTAACTGGCCAACATGCACATCTGGACTCCAAAGGGATTTCAAATGGCAGTTGGTCAAAGTAGAGTACTTTCTAAGCTTTGGGGATTTTATTGGGGAACCAGATGAATTTCAAAAATCACGAAAAATTCTCCAAATTTCTTGTTTCAGAAGGGCTATCCACTGGTAATTTTGGTTGCTCAAGTTGTTATGCAAAAGTTTGCGTTCCTTCAGAAGTTGGATTTGGCAATTGTTTGAATTGAGGATTTCAAATTTGAAATTGGTTTGCTTTTGTTTTGCTTGTTCAGTTTCTGATGTGTGCGCTGGTTGGCTCCAGTGACACGGGGTGTCACAATGATGTTATACAGACAATTTAGGAAGCCAAGAACGGAGAGATGATGCAGGATTGGTAATCGTTGCTCACGTAGAATGTTGTCACCGTTCTGGCGGAGTTGCCGGGGACGAGCTGGATGCGAGCAGAGATGCTCCCAAACACGAAGTGATCGACCAGAGGACACACCCTGCAATGCGTACACGTTAGAATTATAAGATAAATGCAGGCTCCTTGTCAGTAATAAATAGTTTTTTTTAAGAATTAATGAATAGTTGTTGTTGTTGTGGTAGTTCAGACTAGTACGTCTATGGAGATCTCTGTTTTATGTGGTAGTGTGTGTATTCAAGTGCCAACGCATGGTAAGATGACCAGCAAATAATTCAAATCAGTGTTGATGTTTTGCTTGATAGAATGAAGGAAAGAACAACAAATGCAAACGTGATATGTGTATGTGATGAGTAGGTTACTTTGTGGTCTAAGCAAGCAAAAAACAAGAAAGGAAAGAGCACTACATATAACGTGCTCATCGGTTGAATATACACTCTTCTGATGGCATTCCAAGCAGTGGCAGAGCTGGTACCTCATTTGCTTTTTTTCTTGGGCTGGAAACAAGCATATGAAGAGGGGGTCCTATGAAATTTTTCAGAACTTGGGAGGGGGCGCTTGCCCCCTGCCATTCCAAGTATGCGAAAAAGGCAAGTACTACACAACCCACTTGTATCAGTACAACGCATTAGAAGATCCGCCGACCTGGGGAACGCCACGCCGTCGTGCTTGCGGTACACGTGGATAGGTGTGCCGTCCACATACCACCTGCGAATGTTCATCTTCTGTTTGTTGTTAGATTTCCTAGCTAAGTTCATGCATGCTACGTACAGTCAATTTTGTTAGCACCAAAAGTCCGATCTTGAGCCAACAATACAATCTCGATCAAGCAAAGGGTAAAGACCTTGATCACGGCGAGGTCGCCAGCTGCTTTTCAAGCAAGAACAACAAAGGATACCGATCACGCTAACGTGGTGATCACCGGATGATTTACACGACGAATCAACAAAGAGATCGAACTTCAATTACGTAGAAGATACGACTACTTTACTCGGCATAGCAGTAAAGAAAAACAAAGAAAAAAACAAAATAGTAGATGTGTTTGATAATTGACTGGGGCTTACAATCGACTGTGACCTTATCCTTCTGTAGGGCAGCGGGTCTTGGGCCTTTTCTAACTAAACACCGATACGAGACCTGAACAAACTATGTTCGAGTACAAGTTCTGGTTGCCTGCAATGCAAACAATAAAATATTACGGCCATGATGCTAATCATGGATGCTTGATAATGTAAAACTCTCCTTAATTCAAACGTCTTGCATGGACTCCCTCACTACCATGGCTTCACACGTTTCTTCATCACGTCTTGCTCCGTCCAGGCGTAGCCTGCATCGCACCGAGCAGACCGTCCAACCAGCAACTCACAAGCCTGGCCGCCTCCTGGACAACTTCATGCCGAAGCCCTTCGTAAACATGGCCATGCATTTCAGAGCCTGTTCGGCTTGCTGGTAGCAGCCAGCGCTGGCTGGAATCTTCCTCACCGGTTAGTGTAGCAACAGCCAGCGCTACAGTAACTCGTGAGAGGGATTCAGCCAGCCCAGCCAGCCAGCCAGCGAACCGAACGCGCTGTGACCTGATTCCAGCACTATCAACTAAAACCTACTACATCTCCTGCAAACAAAAGTCATCTGCCAAATTTGACCACCAACATATAATATATATGGAGATGAGATCTCTGCCTACGTACACGATCGCGCGCACAGGGTGTCTAGGAAATGGAATAGTTGTGGTAGCCGGCGGTCGGGTCGAACCACGGTCGGAACTGTACCTCTCTGCCGCCGAGGCCGTTGATGTAGATGTTCGTCTCGCCCTGTTTCGTTGCCAAGGAACTCGAAGTAGCTAGATCTCGTCGTGGTTACTTCCCATCGATGACATGTGAAAAGGACCGGGGAATCAGACTAGTGATCTGTATTGATTGATGTGTTAAACAATCTATGAAGTCAAGAACGGAGAGATGATCATGCAGGATTGGTGACTGTCGCTCACGTATAACGTTGTCACGGTCCCAGCGGAGTTGCCGGGGACGAGTTGGATGCGAGGCCAGACGCTCCCGAACACGAACTGATCATTGGAGCTGAGCCCACACCCTGCAATGCGTACATGTTAGATATGGCCAAGCTAAGCCAAAATCATAACCAAAATCACAATTAGAGTTCAGAATGAGAATAAAAACACACTTGTCCCTAAAGTTTACCATCTGATAATAAGATCTAGCGTCGCCAGCATGCCTCCTACTCTATGCGCTACCGCATACTACTATTCACTAGGCTTGCATTTTTGGCCTCCGATCCGTTTTGCTCTGCTCTTCCCGTCCCTCCAGTTGCCACCCTAGCAACGATTTTGTGCCTCTGGCTACATTTATCAGTTTAAGCCACCATGACAATTTTGTGCGGTAGTGAATCTGTTATTTTTTAATGTACTAAGGCTGGTATCTAATCGATCAGTTACGTAGCTTTGCATCTTATATCAATGACTGTTTTTTTTTTTTTTTACAATGTCAGTACACTAGCTCATTCATTTGAAAAGCTTAGATTTGGTGGGGGCCTGGGGGCATGGCCCCCTTCCATCTCCATCCCTCCACTGTATAAGGCTGGTTCTTGCCTTGAAGGTTGTGAGCAGATGTTCACGTGACTAACTGTATGTTATACGTACATGTATTGATTCTTTCCTTTTTGGTTTTTCTTGCTCACACGACATAGCAAACTATACGTTTAAGCTTAGAAAAGAAAATTTCACGTTAATCCAAGAAAATAAGAAGAGAAAATTATCCATCACTGTTATTATGAAACAATTAGTCACAATACCCCGTATAAATATAAAAAATAGCTAAAAATTCCCTTCGCACCTATTTTTAAATTACTCACCATGCCATTATGAGTCAAAAAATAGGTAAACTTTAAATAATGTTCACACATATTTCTAAATTACCCGTCATGCCATTATACGTCCAAAAAATAACTAAATTTAGATTAAAAAACATAAAAATATCCTTAATCCTTATTTCTAATTTACCCACCATACCATTATGAGTCCAAAATAGCTAAATTATGACATGATGTGTAGCAAGCTGAAAAACAAGCTATGACGATGACCAGTCAATGGCATGACAAGAAAGCGAAGGCGCGAGAGAGGTAGCACATGACGGTCACAACTCATATAGCCGAGAGTAAGGGTGAGTGGGCGAACCGGAAAACAAGTTAGAAGCAAGTAAGGAGGGAAAGAAGAGCCTTGAACGAGAGGGCGACGAGTAAGCAAGTAGCTAGGAAGGCGAGGAGGGAAGGTGACGCGTGAAGGTAATAGCCTTTGTACGTAGAAGTAGGCGACAAGTAGGCGGAACAGATAAAGAGTAGGCAGAAGTACCAGTCAAACAACATGAGGAACAAGTGAGCCCGATAACAAGCCAAAGTGACAACTAGCTAGCATCATTACGAGCAGGCGAGGGATCAATGCGACCGTACGTACGTAGGAAAGAGCATATACATGTTTATTATTGCAAAATATCACAAAATACCTATGTATAACTTTATAAATTTTATACTATTATCATTGTAAAACAATCAACTTTAGCCGAGCTATACACGGACATCCATACTAGTTTATTGTAATCTTCAACTGTTGGAACCCTAACGCGCACCCACCCCAGCGTTTTCTTTTTGAGACAAAAATTCTCTGCAGACCGTCCGCAAAGGAGCTGCTATGCTGCCCCGCCTCGGATGCTCGACACGTGGAAGGCTGGGGAATGGAACGGGATAGGAGACCGGCGTGGCACCTTACATGATTGATGGGCTCCAGACAAGGAAGCATCGGCTCGGCTCCAAATTCTACAGCTCGAGTTCTTCAGCCACGTCGAGCACATCGGCCTCCACATTCAGATCCAGCGACGGGGGCATGGCGTGCAGCATCATCGAACCGTCATCACCCCCAGCGTCGAGGAGGAGGGGGAGGGCACACGCCGCTACGCGACTTGCTCTCGCTGTCGGCGAAGTGGGATAACGGCAGAAGCTGCTGGCGCAATGACAATGGAGGTCTGAGCAGCGAGCATTGACAGCGTGTCGCCTGATCTCGCTTCGTTGTCAATGGCGCCAAAGGAAGCTCCGTCGCCGACGGGAACTAGGTCACCGGTGTGCGGCGTTGTTCTGTTTCCTTTTGTTCGTAGCCTACCAAGATCGCTCGAGCCGAGGGAAGCCAACGAGCCTGGCATCGATTGTCTGTGAGCCGTGAGCTGCGAGGGAGACTCGCAGGAGTCGAGCTAAGGCCTGACGTCGATTAGCGTGGGCGTCCACGTGGTAGTCATCTGAGGCGGGGCCGCGCAGCAACTCCTTTGCGGACGGTCTGCAGAGATTTTTTCCGCGTTATGGCCTCCCGTGTTTTGGTCTATAGTCGACGCGTGTGCACTGTGGCTTTCTTTCCGTTTGCCTTTCATGTGTGTGCGCTGGGTGCCGTCCACACTCCTCCAGGCTGGGCCACTTGCCTTTTGCGTGGGCCCACATTCGACGGTTTCCAGCGGGGTTTTCTATACGTACATCGTTTACAGGAGCCGCCGCCCTTCTCGCCGTCGAGCCGCCGCCGCGCCGACCTGCTCCCGCCCCTGCGCTGCTGCCGCGTGCCGTTGAGCCGCCACCGCGTGTCGTCGCGCCGCCCTGATCCCACAAAACCCCGCCCCTGTGCCGCCGCCGCGCCGCCCTGCTCGAGCGGCCGCTCCCCGCCGTGCCGAGGAAGAAGATGTCGAGGTGACCCATGGGCCGTTGATGGGCCGATCTACACATTCTTGTACATAGATCAATCTACGTATAGGACTTCCCGTTTCCATCTGCCTGCCTGTGAGACCACTGGCCACATTCCCATCTCGACAAGGTGCAGCTCGACGTCCCTCTCCCTCTCCCGGCCCGCGCATAGCCACCCGCGCAGGTCATCCAGCAACACACGGCCATGGTGCGACGCGCAGTGCACCGCCTAGCCGCCGCTAGGGCTAGGGGCGACGCTACATGAGCTGTCCAGAGTGCCATGGCACCACGGTTCAAAGCAAATTTCAATGATTTAGAGCAAAAGAGTTTCCTCAGCGTAGCCAGAGCTCCCCAGACTAAGCGTGCGGTCAGGATAGCTTCTAGATTCGTGCCCATGTGACGTGTGCTCAGACCCAGGACGACGCATGGCTGCTGGAGGCGACGGGCACTGGCCTGGGGAGTGCGGCGGGAAGAAGGCGCGAGGGCGCGGGAAGCTGGGAGAGGTGCGCGCGCGACGAAATCGACCGAGTAGGGGCTCGCTCATGGACCCGCAGGAGAAGGGGCTAGAGGGAGGATTCTGGGGGCCTACCTAGTCTAGGGACCCGAGTTGGGGCTCAGTTGGTTTTTTGACTTCGACCCCTAAATGTTGAGTAAGGGCTGGAGTTGGGGCTTCCATTGGAGTTGGACTTATAATCTGCCAATGTGGAAAGGAAGGGCGGCGGTCCTCCTGTGAGCTACTGTTTGGGAATAGTGGCCTGGTGGAGCAGTAGCCGAATAGAAAAATCCTGCATGCAAACGGCGCCAATGGACCCCATGTGTTAATTACCAGTGCCGACGTTAGAGTTAACATGATGTTGATGTCAAATATGCAAAGTTTATGATGAAAAAAGGATAACCATGGGCTAACAGAGGTGCACGATCAAAATATACTGATCAGCACTAAATTTTTGATGTACCCTGGTGCACATGCACCAGGAAAGCTGTATCTAGCTTCGCTCCTGTTATTTAGTAGAAGTGGCAGTTTTGTTTTGAATAAAAATTTAACAAGTTGTGAATATAAATTTAGATACAAAATAAGTAATACGAGTAGTTGTGAAAAATGGATCACATCATGCAATTTTCATATTCATTACCACACAATAGCTAAACAAATTCAAAACATGAATAATTTTGGTACATATATTTTTCTTCTTAATTAGAAGTGCCGTAGTTCCTCCTAGATTTGTTGACTTTTTTTTAATGGTGCATTAGACTGGTTGTATCTAACTGCATGAGGTGAGTGGCAAGCTTAATAATTTGCCATACCCATCTGTACTCTTTAATGGGAAAAGTTCATTTTAAAAAAAAAAATCTTCCTAAGCCTTTATGCGTCACTCTTACCTCTCCCTTGTGTCATTTTCTCTTCTTTTTTTTTCCTTTTTAATGAACACGCTCGGTCTCTACAAAAATATTCAACGATGACACATTTTGCTTCCACCAACTATTCAAATCTAATTTACTATAATATGAGAGAGCAGAGCAACATTAATGTGACTGGGTTTACTGTTTTTATGGATCCCATCTTTTCCGATGTATTCAAATTAATTCGAAATTTATGCACCAGGAATTTTTCCAGAACTCAGTCAAAGAATTTAACTAAAGTTAATAGCAAACTCGTAATCTAATTACTATGTTTTATTTTCAAGTTCCATCGGCCATAGTTAACCCTTGGATAATGCCGTAATAAAAAAAATGCATAATGCTGCGTGCCGGGTTTTTTTTATTCTGCTCGAGGCAACTGTTGACTGTTCCCTAACAGTAGCGCACGGGAGGACCACTGTCCACTGCCTAGCCTTTCCGGCAGATTAGCTGCGTTAATTAGCTGCTTCCACAATTCCTGCTGACATTCGTGCCACAAGGTCACAAATTTTGGAGCGATCCTGGCCGCATGCTTCGTGTGGGGAGCTTCGCGTACGCTGAGAAAATCCGCGTTGATGATTTAGATCAAATTTTCACCATATGTGCACCACCTAATGTTAAACATGGGCACCAAATTGTCATGTCTATGTTAAATTTGCAATCGGCTTTCTCGATCGCTAGCTTCGCCACTGGCTGGGGCGAGGCAAGTCCCCACGTGACATACACAGACGTCCTCCATGGATCAGCCTTTTTGCCGGACGCCATCAGTGGAGGCGAGCTTGCCTAGCTAGCTAGAGCCGGGGTGGTGGCTCTCGCTCGTGAGCTCGATCAGGCGGGGTCGACGGCCTTGCACTACCCGGCCGGTGCAGTCTGCCATGGTGCACGGGAACTCCGTGGCCTCCTCTGCTTCACGTGGCTCGCGGTCGTCGCAGCATGTATATTGCGCCACCGATTCCTCGCACGGCCGGAGCAGAAGGTGACCTCGATCGCGCATGGAAAGGAGCAGAAGCCCAGGCAGTCGGCTCGTGCACCAAGCCCAGGCGGCGAATCGAGAAGCTTCGTGTGCGCGCCCTACCCACGACATGGAACAAATTCGACTGGAGCCTTGCAGCTCTGGCGACCAGACGACGTGCAGGTGACGCTGCCCGCGGCGGCGTGTTGACGCGATGCCGGTCGGACCGCACCTGGGGCACGCACAGGTGCCAATTTGTAACATGTTTGTTTTATTACTCGCAGGTAACTAAAAATTGAATCCCACCGATTCCATCATGATGAACTGGCCCCGTGTGAGTCGATCAGCAAAGAGCAGCAGTTTGCCCATTGTTTGACTGCTGCTCTTTTAGCTCTGTTCCTCGCTATGTACGATCACAGGTGCAGGGTGTTTGCGCAGTTTTGTAGTGTATAACTCTACTGACTGGAATCGTTCATCGTCGAACGCCATTCTGTTTCTTGCCAGCAAAATATTCCATCATTCATATATGCCACTGCGATGAAGATTGTAGCTAGTACACATGGTCGCAGCTGCTTGAGGTGGTCGCAACAAGGCTGTAGATACCTGAGAATGCGGCAACATGGTGATACTGACGTGGTTCCAAATATCTGACGCGAAGGAGCAGCCATGAAGCACAGGCGCTGCACCGTCTCCTGTGTTACATCCAAATAAGTGGATGATACGTCGTCTCTGAAGCAACTCTCTACTTTTAATTCGATTTTTAGTTGCTAGGCAAACGAAAATTTTACATTTCTTTGGAGTTAACAGTCCCAAATAAGTGGGTTTTGGGCCACCGGGCTGCTGTTATTTCATCATCATTTTATTCCTGGCCTGCTAGCGCGTGGAGGAGGTGTCCGGTGGCCTTCTGGCCCATCACGCAGCGGTAAGCGTTTATGTGTAGTTCAGGTAGTTTGGGCCATCACCCAACTGCGTTAATTTTTTTTTCTTTTAATGATGAGGGCTGCGTCATACATTTTCTTTGTTTCTTTTTTCATCTCATTCTCATATTACATAACTGGCTCATGAAGAAATATAAGGATGGATAAAAAAATAAAGTGCAAGGCCAAGCTGAAAGCTAGGTTCATGCGGCATGCATATAGACAACTTGAATTTTGTATAATTTTTCTCTCTAGAATCTTGCTATACCTTAGGTTTTTGTTAATAGTTGAATGACCTATAAATGACTTAATAAAATAATCATAATTTTTTTAAAGTGATACAAATACTGATGTGTCTAATTTTCTTGGACACAGTAAGATATTAACGGTGCAACTTAATTTTTCTAAGTAAAAATTGCATATGATAAAAAGGGGCCCACCAACGACAATCTTGCATTGGGCCTCCGAAATCTCAGGGCCGGCTCTGGCTGATTGTCGAAATATATGTTCTATACTGCCGAACATAAAGCGGAAGCTTTTTGACTGAATATTTTGGACGCTGATGGGCATGTGTGATACCGAGCTATACTTGCGGATCGGATAAATTCATCTGGACAGACAGGCCAAATGTTCCTAGCATACCTAAACTGGGGGGTGGGGGGGGGGGGGGGGGGGGGGGGGGGGGGGCGGTGGGCGTGGCCCAGAGAAAGCTACCGCCGCGGAAAGCAACGTGCCATTAGGAAAGCATGAGGAGATGCATCTTCCTCTGCGTTGTGGGGCCAGGCTCACAATTAATTAAACTGCATCGCTTCACTAGCTAGCCGATTACTAAAATATTAAAGACCATATTACACATACACAGTTGGCTATGTTCCCCTCAAAAAAAAAAAAACACAGTTGGCTATGTATGATCACGTGCACGTATACGCGTACAACTTGAAGATGAATTTTATTTCTTATAAAGCCGGCCCATCAGTACAGTGTTTTTTCCCATTGCCTTGGGGACTTGGGGTGGCGCCTGAGCGTACAATTGAGATTGACAGAATCTGATCCCATCAGTACTATTTACACTCGATGGGCATCTGCCCGTTGAACCGCTTGCTATCGTGGCAGTAGTTGTAGAGCATGTACTTTTCCTGCATCATATGCATCTGCTCCTCTTGCTCTTTGCTAAGCTGGCATGCCCCGGCGTGCGCCGGGCACTTGATGTCACAGTGGTCGCCGTCGATGCTGCAGTTGCACACTTCGAGTTGCAGGTCGCGGTACTTGGAGGTGAAGGGGGCCTTGGACCAGTCTGTCCTGACACGGCCGCCCTGCGTAGCCCAGGCGTCCTCCGACGCCCACAAACTCATGTACCCTGACATTGGCTGGCTGCTGGGAAACGCTACGCCCTGGCTCTTCTTGTACTGCCTGATGGGGAAGCCGTCCACGTACCAACTGCAGCACATATATAGAATGGAATCACAGGCTAAACTTGTTTTCAGGAAGCAAAGAAGCTGGGTAAAGAAGGCTTAATTACACGACGATGCAGGGGGTCCAAGAGATGGTGTAATTGTGGTAGCCGTCTGCTGGGTGGAACCAGGCCTTGAACTGCACTTCCCTGTTCCCAATGTCGGCCACGAAGATGTTGGTGTGGATGGTGTAGGGTTGCCCAGGAGCGTTGCCCAGGAATTCGAAGTCGATCTCATCGTGATTGAGACCTTCGGAGGAAGTCTTGATCATGCAATAAGGCAGCAGAAATGAACAAACAAGCGATGATCCGCAAGGTGCTAAGCAAAACTATATTAGCTGCTACTACCTCTTGCATGAAATAGAGGTCGTTTGAGACTGGAATGCTAGCTAGTTCATGAACATGTCAGGTAATACTGCTGCTACTTGGCATGGGGAAGGAATCGTAATGCTGAACATGTATATATACGTACGTAGAATGTCGTTATAACGCCTGCGGAGTCTCCAGGAACCAGCTGGATGAGAGTGGATAGGGTGCCATGCATGAAAGATTTCCTGGTCTTGATCCTGCTGCCTACAGCCAGGCCCACAGACGTGTATAAAGAGAACGAACGAATCGTTGCGAAAACACGAAGCCTAGTGATCAGTTTGAGCCAAGATGTACGTACCTGAGGATCTGTCCAACTGCAGTGAGACGCCGCGGCCGTTGTCTGTGAACCTCACATTCTGGGGACTCCAGTCGCTGCTGCAATCGTCGGGGAAGGTGGAGCCGGCGAGACCGAGAATCGCCGCGGCCACCGCGGCAGCCATGAGGAGCATCCTTGTTGAGCAGCTTTCCATCTCTTTTTGTTGAGGGCCCTCTTTCCACCGCGAGACCGAAGGCTTTTGAGTCTATTTGTATGCGTGCTAGCTCACACCGTCATTCCATTACGGTTTAGATTGGTGGTTGGGAATTGTGACTGCAACAGTGCAGAAGGAGCAACAATGCAGCCAGGCTATTAGCGATTCTGTTGGACTACTGTGAAATCTCCCTCTTTTTTTGGAAGTCTCTAATTTTGGAAAGAGGATCACGTGGAGCCTAGGGACCTAATTTTTGCGAACGGTCCGCACCTAATTTATTTCCCAACTCGCCGTGGGGTTCCGAGAGTGGCGGCGCACCAGCCCGAGCGCAAGTCACAGTGGAGCTCAGGGGTCAGCGAGCTCGCCGTGGGAGCGAGGCAGCACGACGTACTCAAAGCAGGCAGTGGGATGCGAGGTTGGGCGACGGCGGCGGCGCCGTGTGCTTCATACGCCGCCTGGACCTCCTCAAAGCCGTCGCATAGCTCGTTTGATTAAGAATAACTAGTATGGCTGCCCGCGCATTTGCGCGGCTAGTAGTTGATTATTTTCATAACAATAATAGTAGACAATTCATATACTTGTAGATAGATATGTATTTTGCGATATTTTTAATTGTCATTTTAGTTTGTTGTTCGGCTCACTTGTACCTCGTGTTGCTCGACTCTGCTCAACTAAACATATGTACTGGCGCTTTGCTATGAGCCTATCATTTGGCATACCAATGTAACCGTGAGTTTTTGCTAGAAGTTCGAAGCTTGGGTCAACCCATCCGATCGTGGTCTAACACATGAACCCTTGGTTCCTTTGGTGACACGCTCAAGGCAATACAGCTACACACCAAGACGTTGCATGTTGCTCTATTCAATCAATTTGCCTTTCTTTCTTGTTGTGTGCGTGTGGCTGCATCACCTGTTTTGCCACGGCCAAGAAGCAGTCTCGCCTATCTATCTCTGCCTCATCGATGATGCTCAATCAAAGCCGCTTCGGCTCGCTCTCCTGCTCGTCCCTGGTACTGAGGGTTTTATTTGAAATCCAAATTGAAATGCCTGAAGCTTGAATAATTTTAATTAATGTGGGAGTTTTTAATCGCAATGATGGGTAATTTCATAAATAGGTATAGGGTATTTTTGATAAAGTTTTTTGCAAATCCCTATAGGATTTAACATTTGACAGATTGATGCTGTTTTTTTTTATCTAAAATTGCTAACTCAAATGGTTGAAGTAAGAAATTGGTACAATCCCTAATTATACTATTGGAATCTGATCTAGCTAGCAAGTGTTCTGGAAGATGAGAAATTGTTTGTTCAAATTAACTTGCCTCTTCGTAAAATACTAAAAATGCATGCATGATTCGATGACGCATGACAACATTGAGATTCCAGATCTTCTATAGAACAAAAGCATACCTAAGCGTAGTTGTTTGCTGAAGAGAAATCCGGGGATGGTCTTTGTGGGCGTTGAAAAATTGTTGAGGCCATGCACAAAACTGCTTCACCTTGGATAAAGAGACTACCAACGTCCCACGTTAAGAGCATCAATCCCGTAGACCCGGCCAGTCATATTGTTGAAGGCTTGCGTTGCTGTTATGCTTCTGCCTGTGCTAATGTGTTATCTCTGCTAGCACGCCGCGCTGCCAATAGCTAGATTTCTTTAAAAAAAAATTCTCAAAAAAAAAAATTAAGCTCCGAGAGCTCCTCACTCCGGGGCCCTGCGCACGCGGTGGAATTGCCCCGCGAGAATTGGATTGCCCCGTCTCCACTCCACCTGCTCTCTCTGGTCCCCAGCGACTGCAGCCGCGAGCTGCTCGCAAGCACGGACATCTACTCCAAAGCTTTCCTCGGGTCAACCCGTAATACATACGTGAGATAGTTTTTTTTTTAAGAGGGATACGTGAGATAAATGACCAGATGGATAAGGGTATTTTGGTCTAATTGTTTCATAATGGCAATGGTGGATAATTTTCTCTTCTTATTTTCTCCGATTAACGTGGGAATTTTTAGTATTTTAGAGCGAACGTGATGGCTCCTTTTTCTCGTCAATTATATATATAATAGATGTACTCGTTGAAGATGTGTGCTGTCCTGGAGGTTCCATCATGCTTTTTGCATTGCGTCCAAACTAATTCTGGTCCTTGATGCTGAAATAATTAATGGCCAACCATCGACCTACCTTTTACCATATTGGGTATACAGAGCTCGCAGTAGCAACTGTTCGGTTCGGCGAGGTAGAGGCTTTGTAGTGCTGCAGTTTTTCAGAGAGTGGTAGTGCTGCAGTTTTTCAGGCTATAAATAGTTTGAATGTTAATTTGGCCGATGCATTGTCATCTTCATTTACGTGGCAACAGATTGTGCGGTAGATTGGCATGGGGTCGTTGAGTTGGATGGGCCGCCAAGGCAAGTTCGGTTCTGCGAGGTAGAGGCTTTGTACATTTTATTTCGTATGTGTAGTAGAGCATAATTAATTAGATATCAAAATTGAACTCAATCATGTAATCACCCAAAAGCGATCCCATTGTGCCTCACCTCTAAACTCACGAGTCTCAAGGAACCAATTGTCTAGAAAAAACAACTTTGGCAGCCGGCAACGCAAGCATTGCTGACACATTTCGCTGGAGCAGGCTACGATACGAAGATAACTTACATTAGAGTTCTTCTGAACTTAAATGGTGCACGGCGTCGCTGTCCAATGTCCAATTCACGGCACATCTACAACTAATCTTTGTCAACCTGGCCATTCATAAAGTCTGGATTTTGGATACGATAGATAATAGCTACATTGAAGCACACAAACTGGAAACGATTCAACATACATACAGATCTTGAGTCATTGACATTAGAACTATCATGCATGCAGTTGTATTATGGTGGGAAGATGCAAATATATTTGAGAAAAAAAAATCTTCTCATCAAGATTAAGGGTTAGGACTATCTTTTGATAATGGATAACTATATATCAAAATCACCAATTTTAACATTGTTGCATATCATAATTATATAAAAAAAGCAACTTCGTGGAATTCCTTCATGAAACAAGAAATGTGGAGGAACAAAGAGAACACATTAGAAATGATCTAAAATGGCCGAGGTAAAGCATCATTTTGGATTTCAGCACATGGACAAGAAACAATCTAAATAAAAAATAAATAAATGTAAACTCCCATAATTTTCCACATTAATCAAGATAAAAGGAAAGTTTTCGTCCTGTTGTGAAGCATCAAGCTTTAATCCCATAATTTTCCACATTAATGAAGATAAAAGAAACATTTTCGTTCTGTTGTGATGGGTCAACCTTTCGATGGTATGGTTTAATTTGATTGACATACTTTGCCAAAAAAAAAAATGATTGACATAACGTACAGGAAAAACACAATAAGATTATATTGGTTAATTTCTAAGATGCATTTTTTTATGACAAATCAAGTATAGACTAGTTAGATGAAAGTGTGTGCTTAACACAAAGTCCATGTAATGCTCCAAGACCACGTCACAACAATTCTAGGTTCAAGTGTGGTTAAAAAACAAATTTATACGAAAATGGGTAAATAGATTCTTTGCTTCAAATGAAGCATGTAAGGTTCGATAGAGTATAGGATTCATGAGCTTCAACTGAACCCTTCCATGTAGTGGTGTAGTGACGACGGGTGACGGACAATAACTCACAAGATCACCTGCGCCAATGTAATAATCTGGCCTGTGCCAAAGCGGATGATGAGTTGAAGCTGCAGGTCCATTATTTGTACGTGAGCAACCAATTTGCAATGCAGGTGAACCATTCGCATTGCATGCACGGGAGAAGCGGGGCAGCGCAGACACACAGTGTAGTCGTCGGCCGGACCTTTCTGTGATGATTACACATATAACGCAAATACAGGTCGGAATAATATTTTCCTTTTCTAATTCATAGACAATTCAGATTTTAGAACTGTTGTCAGTTAGTTGAGACGTGATCCCTTGAAAGTGTATCATGTTTCTTGAGTTCCGGTAGTCCTACATGTCCCGTAACCCTACCACTAGGTTGTTGCCATTTCAGCGAGTCAGCACTCAGCACCGTTCTCTTGCTCAGATTCTCGTAGGTAAGTGAGGAACCATGTTGAGAAGTGCCATGGTTCACAATGATGATGAGTAATTGACATTGGAGTTGATTTGGTTTGGACATGAGTTTGGGTTGAAATGCGGGATTTTGAGGATTGCATAAGCATGTGCATGATTATGTTTATGGCTAATCGGAGATGGTGAAGGTGTTGGGAAGAATGGAGGGGAAGGAGAAATGTGTTTTGCTTGTCTCATGATGTGTAGGTCAATGGAGTCAACTTGATGGTCAACGGCGGAAGGATCGGGGCCAAGCGGGGACTTGGGGCCGGACGATCGAGAGGCCGGGTGAGGTCAAGGGTGATCCACACCGTACACGTGGAGAAGACAAGAAGCATGTACGGTTTCGCGGTTTGGCCTCAAAATCGGCGGTGGATGGTTTCCCGGTTTGGGCCTCAAAACCGGCGGTGGACGGTTTCCCGGTTTGGGCCTCAAAACCGGCGGTGGCGGATGGTGGTGCACGTGGCACCATTGCAAAAGTTGCGTCGAGACAAAGCAAAGACGTGAAGGGCCCGATGACGTTCGGGCGAAGGAGAAAAAGTCGGACGACTTTGCCCCTTGTGGTTGGTAGATAGGAGTGTGTGTTGAGTGGAGGGCATTTTGGTCATTCCAAAATGTCTATAGATAGGGAGATGGCTGGTTGGAGAGGAGTGCTTCTCCCACCCCAATCCAAGGTTAGAGTCATTTGTGTTTTTGGAGGCTAGGTGTGTGCTTCATGTAGAGAGAAGAGAGGGAGAGGTGTGAGAGACCCCATCTTGATCTTCCAACAAAAGTGGGAGGATGAGGGCGGTTCCTAGCTTTGTAATATGATATTTGATCTATGGAATAGCTTTTGGTTGAATTAATTTCGTGTTCATCTTCTTACTCCCGAGTTTTCCTTTTTCCCTATTTTCGGAGGTATTTTTGTGGGAAATTTCGATCTTGCTCTTGGATGGGTTTTGGAACAGATTTCTTGAGGGAACTTGGAGCTATGATGTGTTAGAACAATCCTCTATGGGTCCTTGACCGAATCCAAGGCACTAGCCCCTTCGATTTGACGAATTTCTTTAAGAACATCCATGACCTAGGTTTTCTCGTAAATTCTCAAATTAGTGGTGATTTCTTGGTCTTTTGGTATGGATCCTTTTGGATGAGGTTCTCCATCTCACCGTGAAGCTATGGTTCAAATTTCGTGATTTTTGGAGGTCGTTTGGTTGGATTTCGAGTTTTGGAGCTCCCGTTCTCGAGTTCTTTCGCGTGCTGTCCTGGAGGTCCCGGAGTATCCGGCAAAGTGCCGGAGTATCCGGTAGCCGGAGTATCCGGCCCTGGAAGTATCAGGTCCCGGAGTGTCCGACATCTAGACGGAGTATCCGGTGGGGGTTCTCGGGTGTGACTTTTTCCAATCAATTTTTTGGGTTGTTCTTTGGATCAATTTGCTTCCACAATACTTCCTAATCACTTCTAAGGTTAGCACATCACTTCAATTGATGTGTATGACCTTGGTGATCAAATGAGAGGTGAATTGGTGTAAGTTTGAGACATAGGCCAAGTTCTTTGCAAGAATTTTTATTGGCTCCCATTCACCCCCCCTCTGGTCGCCTTCTCGGTCCTTCAGTAAGACCTTTTTTTCTTACTAGCTAGCTAGCAGAACTCGTGGAAATTTTCAGTACTACCAGAACTTGGTCCGTTGCTTTGGGAAATAGAAAGTCATCTCTCAATTTATCAGATTCAGAATTCAGATACATGTCAAGCAGATATTTATTGCCTCCTTGTTGACGGAACCCATGAACCGAGCCATTACATTATGAATTTAAACACCTTCCTCGGATGCTATTTCCTGATCAGCAACGCGGTTCGGCAGTTACCACAGGGAAGCTCTGTGGCGTCTGAAAAGCGTAAGTGAAGATCACTGGAGACCCTTTGATGATCGGTTTACCATTTGAAATAACACAAAGCTCACTATCCAATGGGCGGATCTTGGTTTTGTCGATGTCCTCAACTGTGGATATACCAAAGCAACGTACTTTGACGTCAACCTGCGGGCATGTACACTTGTTTTCAATTGTCACACGGTACTCCCTCTGCCCCCCCACGATCTTCCCAGTGACCTCTTGCGAAACGACAATGTCTAACAACCGACAACCACCCTGGGTGGCACCTGAATATTATGTCAACTTTTTAGTATATAAAATCTTTGCGGTAACTCTAAACTTGTTTGCAGTAGACGTAAAAGCAAATTGATGCAGTAAAATTTCACAAACATAGCTAGGAGTACCATGTTATATATGCTCCGTGTTGTGCTAGAATGAAATTACCTGCTTCTACATGGAACCTCAAAAGAACAGCAAGTATGAGCAAGATCATAGCCTTGGCCGTGGATGCCATCTCAATTTTGAAGCGATCGACGACTGTGTTTTTGCAAGCCTGTTATATGTCGAGATGATTTGCTTTTGGAGTGAAGATATGGTTCTGTACAGGCTCCTTTATATAGCCGGGGAGGTCGAAGATTATATGAATTCAGATCTGGGGTGTGCTGATCCTGAGGTTAATGCATTAATTTCCTGCTATAATTGTAGATAGTGCTTAATATATATTGTAGTCAATGACATCCTAAAAGGCTGAAGTATTTCTTGCCTAATAATCAATACTTTTTTACGAGTCTAATAGTTAATACTTGCCCTGTTACATCTAAATGGAATTTGTCTCCTTTCCATGCAGGAACATTTTTACCAGCCATTGAAAATCCCCATAGTTTGATTTCTGCCACCTTAATGAGAGGGATGGACCCCACATATTGTGGAGACATCAGTTACAAATTGGCAAAAATTGTAAGTTTTCCAATGTCAAATAAAAGAGTAGTCTTTGATTTATTTATCAAGGCAAGATATAATCTACTACCTACCTGCACTCTGCAGTAACACAGAGCTCCTTCCATTCCTTTCAGGGAAAGAAAACGCCGTGGCAGTGTTTTTTTTTTTGACAAAAAACGCCTTGGCAGTTTATCAGTTTATTAAAGAGTTCAACAGACAGCCACGGAGGTCAACCCGCTTCACCTTTTTTTTAAGAAAAAACCCGCTTCAACTTAAAGTGGCCCCCCAATTTTGGCCGGACGAATGCACGCCTACACCTTGAATTCCTAGGAAGCAAGCGCTTTATGCTTCTGGTGGCGATGGTCGCAGCAGAGGCAGCGGCTTCGGCCGGCGTCGGAGGCCGTCGCCGCCGACCGAGATGCCCCCTCTGTCCGTGTCCACTTCCGTGTGCGCGCTGACGTCCCCGCCTCCTCCCCAACCGCGTGGCACCCACGAGCTGACGCCGCTGTCCGGGTCGTCGCCCCGGCGCAGGCCGGAGGAGTGACCAGTGCTCGCCGCAACGTGCCGTCGCCAGCCGCGGTCACGTCACGGTTGTTCACTGTTGCGTCATGGCATGCTAAGGGCCACACCAATGGCCGCGAGATGCCTGACTGCGACGGCAGCCGTTGCCGCGAGGCACCTCTGCTTTGGTTTCAACAAAAGATCAGCTATACTTGTCAAGGTGAAGAATTTGGAAGACGTTAATCATGGACATCTCGTACGAATCGAGCTTCTTTGGAATGTCGGAGCTAATTGCACGGAAGCAACATATATTGAATGGTTGGGGTTTAAGAACATGAACCCTAGAAGCTCACAATGTTTGAAGATCGCTAAAATACAGAGAAACATGCATGCACGCTCAAGCAGAGCCCTCTGTTTGATTTCTCACTATGAAAAACATGCAAGATCGCTGAAACAGAGCTCCTCAAGAAGGAACCTCACCAGCCCGAAGAATTCAGGAACAGGTACAAACAGAAGAGGAAGAATCGCAGTCCATCCTCTGTTTTGCCGTGCGTCTAGTCGAAGCGAGCGACCGAGAGGGGAGAGTGTACACGTTTTCTTTTCTCCGTTGTTGGCTTTCGATGCATTCTTGGGCTGTTACGTGCAGCGCTGATACCTGATTTGCTTTTTTCTTGGGCTAGAAACAAGCATATGAAGAGGGGGTCCTATGAAAATTTTCAGAACTTGGGAGGGGGCGCTTGCCCCCTGCCATTCCAAGTACGCGAAAAAGGCAAATACGGCACAACTCACTTCTATCAGTACAACACATCAAAAAATCGAAAGATAGAGATGGGAAGTAGTTACACACCTCTTCATTGGAGCATCAGAAGATCGGAAGATAGAGCTGAATGCGAGCCGAGACGCTTCCAAACACGAATTGATCACGGGAGATGAGCCCACATTTTGCAATGCGTACACGTTAGAATGATGAGAAAATGCGGGATCCACATCAGTAATATATTAAAGTTTATAGGAGTAACTATGTTCTTACCCTTACTTTAAAGTCTAATTGTGATTTTACCCTTTAACTTTTCAACTTTGTGATTTTTCTTCTGCGTTTTCAACCTGAAGTCTATTATGATTTTACACCTACTGAGGGTAAACTTTGTGATTTTACCTCTGTTTGTTCAGCCTGAAGTCCATTGTGATTTTACCCCTACTGAGGGTAAACTTTGTGATTTTATCTCTGTTTCTTCTTATTTTCTCTGATTAACGTGGTAATTTTATAGGGCTTGAGATCGAATGTGGTGGCTTCTTTTCTTGATCAATTATCTCTACTACATAAGAAGTTTCAAGTGGGTCGTCGTCCTAATATTTTAGATTTCAAATTTACATGAATTCGTGTCGAATTCACGTAAATTTGAACTGACTCAAATCCGAATCGTTTTTATTTTAATATATGACAACGGAACTGAACTTAATCATTCATTGCCTGATGTGTGCCGCAGCTGTAGATCTTTCCACTTCCTTCCTGCATTCTCAGGTTCGTTCGGGGTCGGGGTCGGGGTCCTCTGCGGTTGAGAACAAAATTGAGAGAGCCGTACTGCCTGCTACAGTAATCCCTGAGAGAGTGAACAGTTCCCCGCATTAGTTCTGTAGCAATCTCTGCAAAAACTGTTACCAGCGGCACTGTACACCAGTTTTGGTATTGTACTAGATTTTTGTTTAATTCACAAGGGACATTAAATTTCAAACCAACGGTATCCAAAGCATCCAAATTCAGGGTACTGTAGCTCCTCTTAATTTTCTTCACCAATGCAGAGGATCTCAATTCGTTCGAATGCCACCACCTGCATCTTTCTTTTTCCTTTTTGGACTTCTTATTTCTGGGCCGCAGGCGAGCCGTCTTTCTGGGCCGAGGTGGGCCGTGCGCACAGGGTAAGAGTTAGGATGGGCTGGTTGGGCAAAGAAAAGGAAACAGAAGAAAAAAAAATGGGCCAATAAAGGTTCCGACCCTCAGCACCCAAGGATTTCTTTTCTCTTTTTCTATTTTACACACCAATTTAAGTCTATTTGTACTTGAATGTTTAGGGTTTTTTCCACACAAACAAAATACTAAGTCAACTACTCAGTATGAATACAACAAACAAATATTATAAATCCTAATTATTTAATTTACCCGTTGCAACGCACGGACAAATTTCTAGTATATATAATAGATGGATGACTCATAATTCTGTGATTATATCGATTGAATGATTAGTTGCCTTACGGCCTGTGCACCTTGCTAGATGCTGCTACTTGTTTAAGTGAAAGTTTGAGCTCATTTCAACCATCAGTCACATAAACTTACCTTATTAGTAGTGCTCTTTGACAACCTCATAAACCTCATTGGATGGCATATGTAGCCCTTGAAACGAAATTCACTACACCTTGTACATCAATGAAACATAAGACAAGTTTTGGGCAGTCCACTCGTTTTATCTCATAGACCTGGCAGTCCACCTTGTACATTTTTTTCTGTTTTTCTTTGGTACCTGCCTTGACAAGTATTTCTGTAATGAAGCTAAACCTTTTATTGTGACATCTTCTATTAGACAACATATCATTATTGACATTCGTTGAGGCGTGAAGGCTTATCGTAAGGGCAGATACGATCCAGAGCTTACTTCTTCATTCAAGCTTTTCTTAGATTTTTTTTTTAGAGGAAGCCGGAACGGGAGACGCCTACCTAAATTTTCGTTACCCGAAATTTAAGCAAAGTACATGTAAACGTACATGCAGAAAATGTAGCAAATGAGATGAAAAAGAAAGACAAGGTCGGGAACACACAGGTGCCAATTTGTGACATGTTTGTTTTACTCGCAGGTAACTAAAATTGAATCCCACCGATTCCATTATGATGAACTGGCCCCGTGTGAGTCGATCAGCAAAGAGCAGCAGTTTGCCCATTGTTTGACCGCTGTTCGTTTTAGCTCTTCCTCGCTATGTACGACCACAGGTGCAGGGTGTTTGCGCAGTTTTGTAGTATAACTCTACTGACTGGAATCGTTCATCGTCCAACGCCATTCTGTTTCTTGCCAGCAAAACATTCCATCATCCATGAAGATTGTAGCTAGTCCAGATGGTCGCAGGTGCTTGAGGTGGTCGCTGGTTGTTGAGGTGGTCGCAACAAGGCTGTAGATACCTGAGAATGCGGCAACATGGTGATACTGTCGTGGTTCCAAATATCTGACGCGAAAGGAGCAGTCATAAAAAAAGCAGGTGCTGCGCCGTCTCCTGTGTTACATCCAAATGGGCAGTTTCCGGGTTCCGTTTAATTCGATTTTAGTTGCTAGGTAAACGAAAATTTTACATTTCTTTGGAGCTAAACTGTCCCAAATAAGTGGGTTAACCGGGCATGTTTGTGATGCAACGGTCAGAATCTTGTAAAAAGCTTTGACCGGCACCCCCTACATGGTCACCACCACCACAACCACACAACTTTGCCGGGTTGTCTCCCATTCTGATCATTTAACCGGGAGGGAGACATACAAATCATGTATTTGTATATAACATACAAGTCATGTATATATAGAAATAAGATATTATCGATTCGGGATCCACATTTCAACCAGCTCTACCATCTGATCAGCATTGTGGTGGGCGTTAACGACAGGGAAGCTCTGAGGCTCTTTGAAGGCTGATCTAATCCCATCAGTACTGTTTACACTCCCCGGGCATCTGACCGTTGAATCGTTTGCTATCATGACAGTAATTGTACAGCATGTACTTCCCCTGTATTTCCTGCATGTGCCCCATCTGGTCTTTGTTCAGTTCGCACGGCCCGGAGTGCGCCGGGAAGTCGTCGTTGACTGGGAGGCGAATGTCGCGGTAGTTGGAGACGAAGGGCGCCTTCGACCAGTCAGTCCTGACGCGGCCGCCCTGCGTCGCCCACGCGTCCGTGGACGCCCATATACTCATGAAGCCGGACATTTGCTGGCTACTGGGAAAGGCCACCCCCTGGCTGTTCTTGTAGAGCCTGATTGGGACGCCGTCCACGAACCAGCTGCAGAGCGCATATTATGTATCGAATGAAATCATAGGCCAAACTTGTTTTTGGAAAGTGATCGACTAAGCTAGTACGTGAGAATGAGAGGCCGGCGTTGGCTTACACGATCATGCAAGGGGACCAGGAGATCGTGTAGTTGTGGAAGCCGGTGGTGGGGTCGAACCAGGGCTTGAACTGGACCTCCCTGTTACCCATGGCGGCGACGAACATGTTGGTGTGGATGGTGTAGGGCTGCCCAGCCGCGTTGCCCAGGAACTCGAAGTCGATTTCGTCGTGCTGGCGACCCTCGGATGAAGTCTTTGATCATGCAACATGGAAGAAATTAATGAACAAGAGCGCTATGATTTTGGTGCTACTTCACAAACATATATAAATGCACGTACGTAGAAAGTTGAAATGACGCCTGCCGAGTCACCTGGAACCAGCTGTATGAGAGCAGATACAAAAACGATGTCTTGGTTCTGATTCTACAACCTGCAATCGGACCGGCAGAAACATTGATAGAGAGAACGAGTCGTCGCGAGAACTTGAAACCGGCCAGAGTGATCAGTGGGGGCCAAGACGTACCTGCTGACCTGTCCAGCTGCAGCGAGACGCCGCGTCCATCCTCGGCGAACCTCACGTTCTGAGGTGCCCAGTCCACGGCGAAGTCGTCGAGGACGTTGGCGCCGGCGAGACTGAGCACCGCCGCGGCAACCGCGGTCGCTACGAGGATGCTCCTTGTCCTTGAGCACATTTCCATCTCTTCACCTGCAGCTCGCCTTGCAAGCCAAGCGTCCCATTATATAACGCATGCACCGTATGTCCCTCATCTCCTCAGATCGCTACCTACCTGATCTTGGTCATTTCTTGGTCGTTGAAATAGTTAAGAGTTCTGTCCGTAATCCCTGCCAAGCCATTGCAAGTTGCAACTTGGCAATCGAAATTGCGTGCCGCCATTACTTGCGTGGCGATTGAAATAATTAATGTCCAACCACATACGTTTCTATTCCAAATTGGGAGTGCAGCAGCTTCAACTCTCAGGCTATAAACAGTAGCTGATCCACATACGTTTCCCCTTTTTCCCATTATAAAACGCACCATGTGTCCCTCATCTCTCTCACCACCATGGTCGCAATCCACACCACCCTGCCGCTTGGTATTAATACTCGGCCACCAACCTACGACACACGAGATATACAGTCTGCCGAGCTGCAGATTTTGATTTTTTATGTCATGGCTACTTTTCATTATCTTGAATCAATTTGAAATTTTTAACAAATTCCACTTCCTAGGATGAGTTTATTTATTTATATTATTCATTATCTTGAATCAATTACTTTCTGTTCAATTAGTGTTGTAGCATGCTCTTGAACCACTAAAAGAGAATATAGGAGTTTTTTTTTTAAGACAATATATAGAAGGTCCTATAACTCTAGTAACTAAAAGGAGAGTATAGGAGTTTTTTTTTTAAGACAATAGAAGGTCCTATAACTTTATTAAAGAAAGTACTTCTTCCTTCATATTTTTTTTCTCGTGTTGTTAAGAACAACGTGATTAGTTCAATTAGAATAACGACAAAAAATAGAAAAAAATCAGAGGTTGTACCATGCAATTAAAGTTTCCATCATAGTTTATGCAACTCTGATGTTTTTGTGGGGCACGTGTCGTACCCCATTTCTGGAGCACTAGTGCTTACCGTATCAGTCCCTGGATCAGTAGCTGATACGACACTTTTACAGAATGGCATCTCAGAGTCATACCATTGATATTGTTACCAAGTCTCATTACAAGCCTTTATATTACAAAAGGTCTTTTTACAATGGCCAAAAGCCTTATTACAACACGACACAAACACCACACTTGAGCGTCACTGAGGACAGTGACACAACACTAGAACTACTGCAACGGAAGACTGAAGCGGGGTCCACTCTACAGGCAGACTTACGCGCGGACGGAACCCTACTCATCATCACCATCACCTTGGAAGTCGTACTCTGGTTCTTCTTCTGAATGATTGAAGCAAGGGTGAGTACATAAGGTACTCAACAAGTCCTAACACAAGGGTGAATTGTATGCAAGGGGAAGATCAAAGGATAAAGGCTGGGGCATCATCATATCGGCCGAAAAGCCAATTTTTGTGCAAGGGTTTATTTGGAAATCAAACGGATTTTTGGCAAAACTAAGTCAAGTAAGATTTTGAATTTAGTGGGGTTGGTTGGCCCTGGGGGAGATGCATCCATCCCGCCAGTTCCCAAGTTTTAACGCTGGCCGACAACCAGCACACGGCTCCAAACCGGTGTATTCCAAAACACACACGCCAAGGATAACTCACACAGAAAAATCTAATCATTTGTGTGGCCATTGCATTCGCAATTGTCCAATGCCGTGGAACACGGCTATCCGGATAGATTCGACACTCTGCAGAGGTTGTGCACTTTACCCACAAGGTATACCAGCCTTCCCCATCGTCATGGCTTAGACTAGCATACTATTGGTCCCGTACCTACTTGGTGTCACCACGGCACCACCACGGAAAATCCACAACCAGGGGCACCCATTCACCATAGGAATAAGGGCCACAGGCCATCACCAACCGCCGGACGCTAACGCCAATCTCGTTAGGTCTTCTCCTGGCTTCCGCTGCGACTCCTGCCTCCTGGTGGGTACCGGGTGACACTATAGCAGGGTGTGGTTCCAAACCTTTCCCATACAAGGCATGTGGTTGCACGAGGAGTGCTAAGCAAGGCGGCACAAGAACCGGTCCTTATACGACCGAACCAGGCATCTTCAATAGCCAGTCCTCACGAGGAAAGGCGTCCCAGAGATAGCCTCCCCACTGAGGACTACCTCGCCTGATCCCGCCAAAACATACCCCACTATGGGTTGCATATTATCACTAATCCCACCCAAGTTCACATTTACGCACACCACCAAACACGCACACATTTTAACACAAAAACATGTGTAGCAAGATTAATTATATACACAGTGTAATAAAGTCCTAAGCAGCATTTTCATCCAACATATCATTAAAGATTAATGATGTTGGGACCTAAGGTTAACAAGGAGATTAGGGTATAAGCAATATCAAGGCAAGGCAATCAACAATTACTTAGGACATACTAAGCATTTAAATCATTTATAAATACCATGCATGTTTGTTTGAAAACAGGCTCTAAGTAGGATTATTTGCAAACATAGGCGCAATATGGTCAAGGGAGTTAGGACTTTCCTTCAAAGTCTTCTTCCTCTAGTCCTTCCTCGTAGTCGGGGTCCTCGTGCTCTTCCTCAAAAGCTTGATTATCTAACGATTGAAAACAAATAAAAGGCGAATAAATCTACCGCTTAACAATCAATTAAACAATCATTAAATACATTAAAATCCAAATAAACAGTAAATAGAGATGGCTCTGGCGTAGATGAAGAGACAAGGGTGTTAGAAGAATTTAGGTGAAAGAATTTCTGAATTCGGAGTTAAGATGAAATAGTTATGAATTTTCGAATGAATAAGAAAGGAAAAGATTAGGAATTGATCAACTTAATTAAGTATAATCAATATCCTAATTTTCCAGAGGTGTACAAAGGTTGCAAAGTGGGTAGAAAAGAATATAGGATTTTTGGGAATTTACTGGGATTTTTCTGCTATTGGAAATGTGCTCGAATTTGATTTCTGTGTAAAAACTCAGGTGTACTTAGCATTTTGTGCTGCGTGTGAGAGGCTGACATGCGGGTCCAGAGGGGCCGGGTCACTGTGGCAGCACGGTGCTGTGGACTTGGTCCACGCACGCTGTGGACCGAGGGGCAAGTGCCTGCGGTCCACCGTGCGCCAGGCGCACAGCGTGGCGGTGACGACCCGGTCGTCGCGGGCCCGCGCGCCTGTAGAGTGGCTGCCACGTCGGACATCGGCGCGGCGCGACGGGAAGAACAGCAGCACGCGGCGGCGCATCGCCGGCGTGCTCGCCGGCGACGGCTACAGGCGGCGCGACGCGACACGGAGCACACCTATGGGCTCTACGCGACGCGGCGGTCCTAACGGCACTACACGTTGAAGAGGAGGGGGGGCCGAAACGGCGGCGTGTGCTCGCCGGAGACGGGCGGCGCTCGGGCGCGCGTGGGGAAGATGGCGTGCACGTGCGCGAGAGTCGATTCGAACGCGTGCGGACATGTGCGTGAGCGCGCAGAAGTGGCGCGTGGTCTCGGCGAGGCCGGGAAGAGCTCCACGGCGGCCGGAGACGGAAAGGGGGGCGGCGGAGCGGCGGGGCTCGATGCGGGCTAGCCTGGGGTGCGCGAGGAGGGAGAAGAGGGGGTGCAGAGGGAAGAGCAGGGAACGGAGGTGCTCACCTCGGGCTCGGAGGAAACGGGGAGTGTTGGGAGGCGGCTGAGAAGCTCGTCGGAGATCGGCCGGAGATGGGAGAGTGAGAGAGAGAGAAGGGGGCTCGGCTGCGCGAGATGAGTGAATGTGAGGGCGAAGCGACGGAGAGAAGGAGAAGGAAGGGCTCGGCACCTTTTATAGCCGCGCGGAGGTGGTTTGGCGCCGGAGAAAATATCTCCAACTCCGGCGAGATATTTCTCGCCGGACTGGACGTCGATGCGACGGGGAATGGGGCGCTGGCTCGGTGACGCGGGCGCGAGGATGGCTCCAGTGCCTGCGACGGGATGAAGCGGTGCTGTGGCTGACGGAGGAGGGCGGCAGGGCATGGGCGTCGTCGGGAAGTTCGCCGGTTTAGGGTTGACACGATGGGAGCTGAGCTGGGCGATGGAACGGGACGGAGAAGGGGCGGTGTGGCTCACGCAAGCAAGAAGGACGGTTCCTGGGCGCTGATTCGACGGATCGACGAAGGACGGCAGCACGGTATGGGCGACGACGCGTTTCTCGCCGGCGCGGCAGGAGGAAGACGACGCGGTGGGGCCCGCGCGTCAGCGACACAGAGGAGGGACGGGCTGAGGGAGCTGGGCCCGAAGAAAATGGGCCGGAAAATGGGCTGGCGCGGCGAAGAAAGAAAAAGAGAAAGAGGAAAAGAAGATTGGGCCAGCTGGGGATTTGGCCCAACACGGTTTTTGGAGCGGAAAGGATTCAAACTTTTCTGGGATTTGAATTTGGAGGCAATTCAAATTCGGACAAAAGCAAAAATCGAACAAACACTTAAAATAAAAACAATAAGCTCCAAAAATGCATATGATGATCTTTGTGCATGATTTAAAATTCAAAAATTTTATTTTTGGTTCTAAACTTAATCTAGCAAATTGTTTTTAGTTGAAAATTTTTTAAACGGGTCAAATTTTAAGGGTTTTTAAATGAGCACAAAATTGAGGGTGCTACAGACCTACCCCACTTAAACAGAATCTCGTCCTCGAGATTCCGACTCGCTTTCGAACAGATAGGGAAACTCTTTCTTTAGGTCATCCTCTCATTCCCACGTGGCCTCTGCCTCTGTGTGATTACTCCATTGCACTCGGCAAAACCGTATTGCATTCCTTCTTGTTAGCCGAGTTGCAACATCCAAAATTTTAATAGGCCTTTCCTGATATCGAAGGTCTGGTTGAAGATCCATTACTTCTGGAGGTGCTACTTCCTCTGGAACTCTCAGACACTTCTTTAATTGTGAGACGTGGATGACATTGTGGATGTCCGACATTTCCTCGGGTAACTCGAGGCGATAAGCCACAGCTCCAATGTACCTTGGTGCCAACTTTCCTTTGATTCGGAATCTCCGAGTACCCCGTATCGGGGATACTTTGAGATACACATAATCTCCCGCCTCGAAGCTTAAATCCCTACGTCTGGTGTCTGCGTAGCTTTTCTGTCTGCTCTGGGCTGCTTTTAGATTCTCTCTTACCAGAGCTACCTTCTCTTCTGCGTCTCTGATAATGGCTGGGCCGAACAAAGATCGTTCTCCGACTTCCAACCACATCAGAGGGGTTCTGCATTTTCTGCCATACAAAGCTTCGAATGGTGACATCTGTATGCTGGCCTGATAACTGTTATTGTACGAGAATTCTGCAAAAGATAGACTTTTCTCCCAATCCTTTCCATATGCCAGTACACATGCTCTAAGCATATCCTCAAGGATTTGATTAACTCTTTCAGTCTGTCCATCTGTCTGAGGGTGATATGCAGAACTGTAATCCAACTTAGTTTTCAACAGCTTGTGTAAGCTCTTCCAGAATGTCAAAGTGAATTGGGTTCCACGATCTGAGACTATTCTGCTCGGAACTCCATGCAGCTTGAGTATATGATCCACGTACAGTTGAGCATATTTGTCTCCTTTGTAGACCGTCTTTACAGGGATGAAGTGTGCGACCTTTGTCAAGCGGTCCACTATAACCCATATCGAATCATTTCCTTTTTGAGTGCGGGGTAAACCCACAATGAAATCCATACTGATTTCGTCCCATTTCCATACTGGGACATGTAGGGGTTGCAACAATCCTGCAGGCCTCTGATGTTCTGCCTTAACTCTACAGCAGATATCGCATCGGGAAACAAACTCCGCTATATCTCTTTTCATTCCTGGCCACCAGTATTTCTGTCTCAAATCCAAGTACATTTTGGTGCATCCTGGATGGATGGAGTATGCAGAGTTATGAGCTTCATTCATGATGAGCTTTTGATACTCACCAGTTTTTGGCACGCATATCCGATCCTTGTACCATAGGGTTCCCTGATTATCCACTCGGAATCCTGGGGCCTTATCAAATCCCGTTTTCTTCTTTAATTCTTGTATCTCATCATCTTTTTCCTGGGCTGCTCGTATCTGACTTTCCAGGGTAGGCTCCACACACAGGGTGTTCAATTGTCCTTGTTCGGCAATGTGAAGATTCAAGTGTTCAAATTCCGCCACAAGCTCGGGTCTCCGTTTATGCATCTTGATACGGTTATGACGAGTCTTGCGACTTAGTGCATCTGCCACTACATTTGCCTTTCCAGGATGATAGTGGATTTCCAAGTTATAGTCCTTGATTAGTTCCAACCATCTTCTTTGCCTGAGATTCAAATCAGGTTGAGTGAAGATATACTTCAAGCTCTTATGATCCGTGTAGATTTCACACTTATTTCCTATCAGATAGTGTCTCCAAATCTTGAGTGCATGTACAACTGCTGCCAGTTCTAGATCATGGGTTGAGTAGTTTTGCTCATGCGTCTTTAATTGTCTCGATGCATAAGCCACTACTCTGTCATCTTGCATGAGAACACATCCCAATCCTTGTCGAGACGCATCGCAGTATACGACGAAATCTCAATGTATGTATAGCAGGATCAGCACTGGGGCTGTTGTCAGTCTTTTCTTTAATTCCTGAAAGCTCTTTTCACACGCGTCTGTCCATTTGAATTCTTTTCCTTTTTGTGTTAAAGCTGTCATTGGCCTTGCTATTTTAGAAAATCCTTCGATAAATCTTCGGTAGTAACCAGCTAGACCGAGAAAACTCCTGACTTCTGTCACTGTGGTTGGTTGTTTCCAATTGAGAACTGCCTCAACTTTGGCTGGGTCCACAGATACTCCTTCCTCTGTCAGAATGTGACCAAGAAAAGCCACTTTGTTTAGCCAAAATTCACATTTGCTGAATTTGGCATACAGCTCATGGGCTCTCAATTTTTCAAGCACAATCCTCAGATGCTGCTCGTGCTCTTCAGCACTCTTCGAGTAGATGAGAATGTCGTCAATAAAGACTACGACAAACCGATCTAACTCCTCCATAAATACTTTGTTCATTAGGTTCATAAAGTATGCAGGTGCATTTGTAAGTCCAAATGGCATCACGGTGAACTCATATTATCCATATCTGGTAACAAAAGCTGTCTTAAGAATGTCTCCTTCTCTAATTTTCAACTGATAGTACCCGGATCTTAAATCAATTTTGGAGAAGTACTTGCCTCCTCTCAACTGATCAAATAAATCATCGATCCTAGGCAATGGATACTTATTCTTAATGGTGACTTCATTAAGAGATCGGTAGTCTATGCACAATCTAAGACTGCCGTCTTTCTTTTTGACAAAGAGAACTGGTGATCCCCACGGTGACGAACTTGGCCTAATAAAGCATTTCTTCTGCAACTCTGCTATTTGTGCCTTCAACTCTGCTAGCTCATTAGCTGCCATTCGATACGGTCTCTTTGCTATTGGAGAGGTTCCGGGGATAAGGTCGATGATGAACTCTATATCTCTGTCAGGTGGCATGCCGGGTAACTCATCTGGAAATACATCTGGGTATTCACAAACCACTGGCACTTCTTCCAATGACTTTGCTTCCATATTGTGAACCGTTGGTGTAACTTTTGACCTTTTTGGTTCACATACCACTTTAATTCCTTTGTGGTTTACCAGGGTAACTTTCCGGGTGTCACAGGCTATATTGCCTTGGTGCTTACTTAACCAGTCCATTCCAAGGATGACATCTATCCCCTGGGATTCTAGGACTACTAAGTTCGCTAGGAACTCTACCCCACTTAAAAGGATCTTAACCCGTGGGCATCCCAAATAACTTTTGGTCTCGGCCCCGGGAGTCCGGATTATTAGGGGTTGTTTTAGCATAACAGTTGGCAAACCATTTGTAGCAACAAACTTCGATGAAACAAACGAATGCGAAGCTCCAGAATCAAACAGAACAGTTGCAAGAGTTGAGTTGACGAGGTACTCACCAAGAACAACGTCTGGAGTGTCCTCAACTTCATCTGCATTAATGTGGTTGACTTTACCTTGACCGAAGGTTTGATTGTTCCTTCGCTGCTGTCCCGAGGATTGCTGTCCACCACGTCCGTTACCAGAGGCTGCAGTTCTGGCACTATTGGATTGATGCTGCTGAGTTGGAGCATTATTTTGGTTCAGATAAGGACATCTAGCAACCATATGGCCTGGCTCGCGGCAGTGACAGCAAGTCCTCTTTTCATTGTTATTGGGCTGGGCAACACTAGAACTACTCTTCTGCTGACTGCCTGAGCTCTGATTGCGATAAAAAGGTGCAGAATTTTGCTGGTTGGACGCTGAGGTCCTATACTGCATGGTTGGCTGATATTTAGGTGTCTGAGGAAAGTTGCCTCTTGGCCTCTGATTTCTCTCTTGTTGCTTGAATTTCTGCGCATTGAACTTGCGCTTCCTGTCATTCTCGATGTGAGAACGAGCATCTTCCAGAAGTATGTCACGGTTCATGAGGGTGTTAAAATCTGGGTAAATGTGCGTGATCAACTGCATCTTCAGACTAGGGTTAAGTCCTTTCCTGAAGCGATCCTGCTTCTTCTTGTCAGTGTTAACATCCTCTGATGCATATCGTGCCAACTTTATGAACTTCCGGATATATTGATTCATTGTCATAGCTTCTTGCTTCAAGGAGCGGAACTCGTCAGCCTTCATTTCCATAATACCCTCGGGTATATGGTACCTTCTGAATTCCTCTTGGAACTCATCCTAAGTAATGGCTTCTGCATCTTCAGCCGCTTCACGATAGTTATCCCACCATTCACCTGCTGCTCCCAAGAGCTGGCGAGATGCTAAAAGAACTCTTTCTCTATTATTGGCATTGATGACTTCTAGCTTTTTGGTGATACTTCTCAACCAATCATCTGCTGCTAAAGGATCTTCCTCAGCACTTTTGAAAGTTGGTGGCCTGAGTCTCATAAATTCTGACATCTTGGTCTAGGGGCCTGGAGCACGGTCTAACAGTCCTTGAGCAATCACTTCCATCAGGCGGGTCTGATTATCCATTACTTCCACTAGATTGGTGACAGGTGGTCCTGGTATTCTACCACCTCGTCCACCACCTCTTCCACCTCTACCACGGTTTTGGTTTCCTCCACCTCTGTTCTGATTATTGTTTCCAACCTCGTCATAGCCTTCCTGGTTCTGACTCACTTCATCTTCTTGGTGGTCTTGGTTATTGTTATTCCCAACTCTACCTCCACCTCTACCACGCAGGGCAGTGTTCCTGCCTCTTCCACGCCCATTTCCATGACCCTGGGCGTTGTCCTCATCATCGTGTTCTTCACGCTCACGGCGTTGCTGTAGTCTGACAGATCTTTTGGGAGGCATCTGCTTGACGGATTTAGCAGAAAGGTGAGATAGGACACTCAAGGGATCTACGAACTACGAGGCATAACAAAACAAGATCAATGGAAAAGGAATTCCAGAAATCTTGCACACACGCAAACAGAAAGAGCCAGCATCATTACAACATCACAGCAACTTATTCATAATAACAAGGTTCGATCATACATACCCAAGTCCTTTTATTTATATACAAGGACTCGACGATCTACGACTCGACACAAGACTCAACCACAGGGCGACTCTAACTTACGACTACCACACCACACTACTGCCACACCTGACAACTACTAGACTCCACTACTCAAGGCAACAGTTGCCTCTACTACTAGCTAAAGCTACTCCTCAACGCCAACTCCTGCTGCTCAGACGTCGAAGCCACGGTCCCAAAGCCACTCGGCGTAGAGGTTGAACGGGTCTGCAGTCAGCTCATCGGTGCTAAGCAAGCGGTAGTACTCCTCGTCGTAGGGCGTCGGTGTCGGAAGTCCGGGCAGCTCCTGCTCTGCCGGGGCGACGAACTGCGCTGGCTGCTCCTGCTCTGCTGGGGCGACGATCTGTGCTGGCTGCTCCTGCTCTGCTGGTACGTCCATCTGTGCGGGCTGCTCCTCGCCCATAACCTCGTCGGCCCACACCATAAGATCCTCAGAGTCCTCTGAGTCAGAGTGCCTCTGGCTGTCGGATCCTAACCCTGAGTCGCCTCCGGACGGGTCCGAACCTCCAAAAGACCAGGAGTCTCCCGTCGGCTCGGTGTCAGGGTCTGAGTCAGTCGGGCAAGCGTAGTGAAGGTGACGTGCTGGTCCTCTGACTCTCGGGGTCATCCTGCGGCGGGGTCCTGCTCCAACCTCGTGGAGTCTCACGTAGCAGCGGTCCACCTCTTTGATCAGGTACAGAGCATCCTCCTCCCAAAGTCCCCTCACGACCTCAAGGGTGGAGGTCAGCCGTGCAACCTCGTCCTGGGACGCAGCAAGCTGTGCCTGAACCTCTGCTAGCTGAGCCTGAGTCTCCCGAAGCCTGCGGACGTCCTTGTCCCACCATTGGGCGGTGTCCTCGAGAACGCGGGCAGTCTGAGCACGACGCTCCTCCAGCTGAGCTAACTCTACACGAAGGTCCTCCATCTGCTACACAGAAATTTGAAGATAGGTAAGTATCGGAATAAAATAGTTTTATAAATAGAGGTAAGGTAAACAGAATTTTTGCAAAATAATTTCTATAAGAAATTATCACTCTCTCGCCTACTCGTTCCGATTTAGGGTCCATCCTACGGGCAAGTATGGCTCTGATACCACTCTGTCGTACCCCATTTCTGGAGCACTAGTGCTTACCGTATCAGTCCCTGGATCAGTAGCTGATACGACACTTTTACAGAATGGCATCTCAGAGTCATACCATTGATATTATTACCAAGTCTCATTACAAGCCTTTATATTACAAAAGGTCTTTTTACAATGACCAAAAGCCTTATTACAACACGACACAAACACCACACTTGAGCGTCACTGAGGACAGTGACACAACACTAGAACTACTGCAACGGAAGACTGAAGCGGGGTCCACTCTACAGGCAGACTTGCGCGCGGACGGAACCCTACTCATCATCACCATCACCTTGGAAGTCGTACTCTGGTTCTTCTTCTGAATGATTGAAGCAAGGGTGAGTACATAAGGTACTCAACAAGTCCTAACACAGGGGTGAATTGTATGCAAGGGGAAGATCAAAGGATAAAGGCTGGGGCATCATCATATCGGCCGAAAAGCCAATTTTTGTGCAAGGGTTTATTTGGAAATCAAACGGATTTTTGGCAAAACTAAGTCAAGTAAGATTTTGAATTTAGTAGGGTTGGTTGGCCCTGGGGGAGATGCATCCATCCCGCCAGTTCCCAAGTTTTAACGCTGGCCGACAACCAGCACACGGCTCCAAACCGGTGTATTCCAAAACACACACGCCAAGGATAACTCACACAGAAAAATCTAATCATTTGTGTGGCCATTGCATTCGCAATTGTCCAATGCCGTGGAACACGGCTATCCGGATAGATTCGACACTCTGCAGAGGTTGTGCACTTTACCCACAAGGTATACCAGCCTTCCCCATCGTCATGGCTTAGACTGGCATACTATTGGTCCCGTACCTACTTGGTGTCACCACGGCACCACCACAGAAAATCCACAACCAGGGGCATCCATTCACCATAGGAATAAGGGCCAAATGCCATCACCAACCGCCGGACGCTAACGCCAATCTCGTTAGGTCTTCTCCTGGCTTCCGCTGCGACTCCCGCCTCCTGGTGGGTACCGGGTGACACTATAGCAGGGTGTGGTTCCAAACCTTTCCCATACAAGGCATGTGGTTGCACGAGGAGTGCTAAGCAAGGCGGCACAAGAACCGGTCCTTATACGACCGAACCAGGCATCTTCAATAGCCAGTCCTCACGAGGAAAGGCGTCCCAGAGATAGCCTCCCCACTGAGGACTACCTCGCCTGATCCCGCCAAAACATACCCCACTATGGGTTGCATATTATCACTAATCCCACCCAAGTTCACATTTACGCACACCACCAAACACGCACACATTTTAACATAAAAACATGTGTAGCAAGATTAATTATATACACAGTGTAATAAAGTCCTAAGCAGCATTTTCATCCAACATATCATTAAAGATTAATGATGTTAAGACCTAGGGTTAACAAGGAGATTAGGGTATAAGCAATATCAAGGCAAGGCAATCAACAATTACTTAGGACATACTAAGCATTTAAATCATTTATAAATACCATGCATGTTTGTTTGAAAACAGGCTCTAAGTAGGATTATTTGCAAACATAGGCGCAATATGGTCAAGCGAGTTAGGACTTGCCTTCAAAGTCTTCTTCCTCTAGTCCTTCCTCGTAGTCGGGGTCCTCGTGCTCTTTGTCAAAAGCTTGATTATCTAACGATTGAAAACAAATAAAAGGCGAATAAATCTACCGCTTAACAATCAATTAAACAATCATTAAATACATTAAAATCCAAATAAACAGTAAATAGAGATGGCTCTGGCGCAGATGAGGAGACAAGGGTGTTAGAAGAATTTAGGTGAAAGAATTTCTGAATTCGGAGTTAAGATGAAATAGTTATGAATTTTCGAATGAATAAGAAAGGAAAAGATTAGGAATTGATCAACTTAATTAAGTATAATCAACATTCTAATTTTCCAGAGGTGTACAAAGGTTGCAAAGTGGGTAGAAAAGAATATAGGATTTTTGGGAATTTACTGGGATTTTTCTGCTATTGGAAATGTGCTCGAATTTGATTTCTGTGTACAAACTCGGGTGTACTTAGCATTTTGTGCTGCGTGTGAGAGGCTGACATGCGGGTCCAGAGGGGCCGGGTCACTGTGGCAGCACTGTGCTGTGGACTTGGTCCACGCACGCTATGGACCGAGGGGCAAGTGCCTGCGGTCCACCGTGCGCCGGGCGCACAGCGTGGCGGTGACGACCCGGTCGTCGCGGGCCCGTGCGCCTCTAGAGTGGCTGCCACGTCGGACATCAGCGCGGCGCGACGGGAAGAACAGCAGCGCGCGGCAGCGCATCGCCGGCGACGGCTACAGGCGGCGCGACGCGACACGGAGCACACCTATGGGCTCTACGCGACGCGGCGGTCCTAACGGCACTACACGTTGAAGAGGAGGGGGGGCCGAAACGGCGGCGTGTGCTCGCCGGAGACGGGCGGCGCTCGGGCGCGCGCGGGGAAGATGGCGTGCGCGTGTGCGAGAGTCGATTCGAACGCGTGCGGACGTGTGCGTGAGCGCGCAGAAGCGGCGCGTGGTCTCGGCGAGGCCGGGAAGAGCTCCACGGCGGCCGGAGACGGAAAGGGGGGCGGCGGAGCGGCCGGGCTCGATGCGGGCTAGCCTCGGGTGCCCGAGGAGGGAGAAGAGGGGGCGCAGAGGGAAGAGCAGGGAATGGAGGTGCTCACCTCGGGCTCGGAGGAAACGGGGAGTGTTGGGAGGCGACTGAGAAGCTCGTCGGAGATCGGCCGGAGATGGGAGAGTGAGAGAGAGAGAAGGGGGCTCGGCTGTGCGAGATGAGTGAATGTGAGGGCGAAGCGGCGGAGAGAAGGAGAAGGAAGGGCTCGGTGCCTTTTATAGCCGCGTGGAGGTGGTTTGGCGCCGGAGAAAATATCTCCAACTCCGGCGAGATATTTCTCGCCGGACTGGACGTCGATGCGACGGGGAATGGGGCGCTGGCTCGGTGACGCGGGCGCGAGGATGGCTCCAGTGCCTGCGACGGGTTGAAGCGGTGTTGTGGCTGACGGAGGAGGGCGGCAGGGCATTGGCGTCGTCAGGAAGTTCGCCGGTTTAGGGTTGACACGATGGGAGCTGAGCTGGGCGATGGAACGGGATGGAGAAGGGGCGGTGTGGCTCACGCAAGCAAGAAGGACGGTTCCTAGGCGCTGATTCGACGGATCGACGAACGCCGGCAGCGCGGTATGGGCGACGACGCGTTTCTCGCCGGCGCGGCAGGAGGAAGACGACGCGGTGGGGCCCGCGCGTCAGCGACACAGAGGAGGGACGGGCTGAGGGAGCTGGGGCCGAAGAAAATGGGCCGGAAAATGGGCTGGCGCGGCGAAGAAAGAAAAAGAGAAAGAGGAAAAGAAGATTGGGCCAGCTGGGGATTTGGCCCAACACGGTTTTTGGAGCGGAAAGGATTCAAACTTTTCTGGGATTTGAATTTGGAGGCAATTCAAATTCGGACAAAAGCAAAAATCGAACAAACACTTAAAATAAAAACAATAAACTCCAAAAATGCATATGATGATCTTTGTGCATGATTTAAAATTCAAAAATTTTATTTTTGGTTCTAAACTTAATCTAGCAAATTGTTTTTAGTTGAAATTTTTTTAAAAAGGTCAAATTTTAAGGGTTTTTAAATGAGCACAAAATTGAGGGTGCTACAGCATGGCACTCCGAAAGACGGTATGCCATCGACATTAGAATGTGGTCCGAACTTCCATTCTTGTGAGGATATATTTTGCAAACATATACAAATGATTTTTGTACCACTCATTGACAACAATGCAACATCATGACCCATCTCTCTCCTCACTACTGTCCACATGCCACTGGGAACCACTGCCGGAACAGCCCCTCATTCACGCACTGGCACACCACAGATGTTCGTTTCCATCCCTCTAATCCACAAAGACAAAGACAAAACCTTTTTGACAGATGAATGCTCATTTCGAGACGAATCTAATGAGCCTAATTAATCTATATTTTGCTACAGTGATGCTACAGTAATTATCATCTAATCATGGCTTAATTACCCTCATTAGATTCGTCTCGCGAATTAGACCCGGGGTTCTGCAGTTAGTTTTGTAATTAAACTTTATTTAATACTTCTAAATAACAAGATTCTCTTTGATGCGACCCCTCTAAAATTTAGACTCCTGGCAACGAACACCCCCTTAGTCCATTAGACATGGTGATGCACTGACGCCCAGATCAGAAAGATCCATCCTTGATCGGTCAGGCACCAACAAGGAAAACCCCTCTGCCCTACCCGACGGCGTCTTGCATATATGCCCATGGGAAGAAAGGCCTATATATGTAACGCTGACGAGGGCACGAGACACCTACTGTTGTTCCATATGATGAGCTCTCCACCTGATCCGGACGAGGACATCGTGAATCATTAAGTACATAACAAATCATAGCACATGCTATGTCCCTAATTAATCCAGCATAGGTTATCTACAAAATCCACCAAAAGCGGCAGAATGTGGATGATTTGAGATTATACAGCAGACCGTTGTCATGAGCATTGTCACAAAACATTAAACTTCTGAAGATGCTCAGAAAGCACTGGGGCAATGAGAACAATAAAGGAGAAGAGGACCATAGATCTAAACTTTAGTGAGCACGATCTTTGGTCTTTGCATCTGGTAGCCTCCTCGCAAAACGCCACGAAAGGTCAATCGGTAGTTAACCAGAGTCATAGTTGCAAATACATTAATTCAATCAACTTCAGCTTCGGATACATGTTGACCTTGAAGACTGGTGCGTTTCCTTTCAATATCCGACCCCACCTCAGAACTTGCGTCAGACGGACTCACACCTTTGGCAGTAACAAGCTAAGAGTACATTATTGTAGGCCCAATTCTGATTCCAATTCGGGAGAGGAGTGAACTCCAAGCCCAGCTGAACCAAACCCACGTTGCCCTACTTTTGTTTTTCCCGGAAAGTCCATAGAGTGTATGGTCGCTCTCAAACGCGAACGCGCAACCTTGGCGTGGCCCAAGAAATACAGAAAGAAGCAGCACTGGGCCCATTAGCAACCTTACCCAGAGCAAAAGAGAGATGCGCAAGCACGGCAAGCCGGATGGCGCAGGGAGAGATGGTGGCGGTGATGGAGCGCAGGTGCGTGCGGGCGGCGCTCTAGAGGTGGTTATCGTCGACAGGGTTAGGGTGTCTGGGTTGCTGGGGTGGCAGTAGGCTCTGACGACTTTATTTCTAATGGGCATAGTTGGGGTTTCGGGTGGGGGGTGGGGGGTGGGGGGGGGGGTGGGGGGTGGGGGGGGGGGGGGGGGGGGGGGGGGAGGGTTGGTATGGCGGTGGGCAGTAGCACGGCAAGGCGCCGAAGGTGTTGGGTGGGTGGGGAAGGTGCTCGTGCGGCGGGTGGCATCGGCACCGGAGGTGGGGGTGGGGGGGGGGGGGGGGGGCTGTTTGGAGACAAGGCGGACGACCGACTGTCGGGGTGAGGGAATGCGTGGCAGCCTGTACCCTTTCAATCCCTAGCACCACCATCCAGTTTCTTCTTTCTCAGCGATATGGCGTGTGGCATGCCATCGTCAGGAGGTCTCGCTTCACCCATGCAGCAACCACTCCAGGCAGAGGTGACAATCATCCCATCTCAGTCTCTTTTCCCTATTAAATTGCCTTTGGAATTATTCCATCTCAAATTATCAGATTCAGATTAACGTCCACACAAAAGTAATACCCATGGATCGAACCATTATTTCAAGGATTTTACACATATTAATGCTATTTCCCGATTAGCAACGTGGTGTGGCGTTTACCACAGGGAAGCTCTGTGGCGTCTGAAAAGCGTAAGTGAAGATAACCGGCAACCCCTTGATGAGTGGTTTACCATTTGAAATAATACAAAACTCCCTATCCACCGGTCGGATCTTGCTTGTGTCAATATCCTCAACTGTGCCTACACCGTTGCAACGTACTTTGACGTCAGCCTGCGGGCATGCGCACTTGTTTTCAATTGTCACACGGTATTCCCGCTGGCCCTCCACGATCTTCCCTGTGGCCTCCTGTGAAACGAGGATGTCCGACAACAGACAACCACCGTGGGCGCCACCTGCGTCAAATTTTTAGTATATATATTAAATACTTTTTTGTAACTCTAACCTTTTTCTGCAGTACGCGAAAAAGCAAACTGACGGAGTCAAATTTCAGAGACATAGCTAGGAGTTATGACGTGTTTTGCTAGAATGAATTACCTGCTTCAGCATGGAACCTCAAAAGAACAGCAAGGATGAGCAAGATCAGAGCCTTGGCCATGTATGCCATTTCGATTTTGAAGGGATCGAAGACTCTGTTTTTGCAAGCCTGTATATGTTGAGATGATTGCTTTGTGCGTGAAGATACGGTTCTGTATAGGCCCCTTTATATAGCCGGAGAGGTCTATAATGATAAGAATTCAGATCTGGGTGTGCTGATCCTGAGGTTAATGCATTAATTTCCTGCTATAATAGTAGACAGTGCTTTTGATATTGCAGTTAATGACATCCTAAAACGCTGAAGTATTTCTTGTCCATTAATTAATACTTGCCGAGTTTCATGCAAATGGAATTTGTCTCCTGTTCATGGAGGAACATTTTCACCTGCGATTGAAAATTCCCACCGTTTTTTCCACGCAAAAAAAAAAATTCCCATAGTTTCATATCTGCCACCTTAGTGATTTTTTTTTTGTGAATACACAGTACAACTCAGACACTCACAACGCACGCACACTCACCCTTATGACCGTACATACGCAAACCCTACCCCTATGAGCATCTTCGAAGACTGAGCCGGCAAATCCTCCAGATTGACGAAGTCACCACTGGCGCCTCGCTGTCGACGGCCACGTCGCCTACCGCTGAAAGCACAAATGCCGTTAAATCCTAGAAAATTCGCTCCCACCGGGAGTCAAACCCAGGACCTCAAAGGTGCCACCTTAGTGATAGGGGTGTACCCAACATATTGTGGAGCAATTGTAAATTTTCCAATGTCAAATAACGAGTAGTAGCTTTGATTTATTTATCCTGAAAAGTACGCCCGCTCTTGTTAAAAATACTAATAAAATGTCATCGCAAAAAAAAACTAATACAATGTAATTCGAAGTTTTAGGTTTTCTTCAGTGCCCGCCTTGACAATAAATTTGTAAAACTTTACGTGGCAAGACTTTAAGGAGGCGAAACCTTTTATTGCAGCATCTTCTGTAGTCGCAATTTGCGGTTTTCTCTTACCTGCCTTGACAATTAGTAAACCTTTATGTGGCAACGTATTATAATGAAGAGGGACCTTTTATTGCAGCATCTTCATTCTATAGACAAAAAATCATAATTGACATTCCAAAGCTTTACTGCTACATTGTAAGGTCAAGGAAACTATTTAACAGTCATTATATTGATTTTAAAGAAATACTCTTCCTCTTCAGTATGGTCGAAATAATCTCTCGAAAATCAACAAAGCAAGATTTGGGCATATTTAGATCCAAGGAACTAATTGTTAGTTGACTAATTTTAGTTCATAGGAGATTCGAACAGACTAATTTTTAGCCAAGCAACAGACTAATAATAATAATCATATTAGGCCATGTTTGAATCCTCTATCCGGCAAAATTTTAGCCAACTATTATCTGTTTTGATCCCTGAGTAATGGTACCTAGCTAACAAAACAATTGACACCATTGCCCCTAGCTAATGGTCCAGAGCGGATGGGGCGGCACAAGGAAGGGGAGCATTTTGAACTTTCCTTGTTTTTTTTTCTTTGTGTTTAGCCAAGTTTAAGAGAGTTGAAGTGACTAGTAGACTAATGTTTAGAAGGTGGGCTGGTTAATGTTAGCCTGATCGCTTCAGATAGCTGCAGCTGTGGTTGTGGCTGCGCACTGTAGCAACCAAGACTTGGTTGCTTTACATTGCTACAGCCACAGCGGCGGCCCCAGTTGCAACAAAGGCTACCGGTCAGGCTTTAGTTAGGGAACCCGACTAATGCGTACTAATTGTTAGTTGACCAATTAGTCTTTCCTCCAAACATGCATCTTACTAATAATTAACTGATTAATAATAGTTTGCTATTTTTTCCTTACTCCGTTTTTTAATATAAGACACCATTAACTTTTTTTGTTACTTTGACCATTCGTCTTATCAATAAATATTTGTATAAATAGTTAAGTGTATAAGTTTACCTTAAAATGCTTTTGGTGATGAATTCAGTAATGTTGATTTCACATTCAAAAAAAAAGTATTAAATCTATATTGTTAGTCAAAGTTCAACGAAAAAAATCAGCAGTGTCATATCTTTAAAAACCCAGAGAGTAGTCCAAGATTAATTATTAGTTCGGTGGATCCAAATGTATCACACCAGAGCTGAGAATCTCAGCATAACAACTGTCCATTTCTACACCATAAGGCAATTTGAAGGGATCGTTAGAGTCATAGTAATGTATGCTAATTCCTTTTGTCAATCAATTACACCACTACCCGTGAATAATTCTAAGAAGAATATTTATATAACTCTTTTTATTTATTATAATTTGTCTAAATGGCCAAAATGACATTGGTAAATGTCCAAATTATCTCAGTGCAGTGGCTCTGACTCTGTTTTTGTTTTTTGAACCGAGTTGACTCTGCTAACTGAACCGCTGACTGAAACTGGACACTAACCATTAGCTCTATAGTCATAGAAATCCGACAATAGATGCTAAATAAAGGAAGCACCAAGCCTGGTTGATCTGTTTCATCTACCTTTGTCTGAGGAAGCCTTTGAGCAACTTCAAGTTCTATCAGCAATTCTGGAGGAACTGGATGAGAATGCAGGGAATGACTTATGGACGTACATCTGGGGCAATAGTACATATACCACAGCCAAAGCATATAAAGTCATGAAGGGACACATGCACATTGATCCTGCCTTTAAGTGGTTATGGAAATCGTCTTGTCAGCCAAAACACCAAGTATTTTTTTGGCTACTTGTACATGATCGAGTAAATACCAGAGGGATGCTAAGAAGAAGGAATATGAGGCTTGATTCTTATACTTGTGAAATGTGCATTTTGCAGCGAGAGGAAACTCTGCTCCACCTTTTTGTCAGGTGCAATTTTGCAAAAACCTGTTGGGCATCGATTGGCATCATCATTCCAACACACCTTCCAGTTTTTGCTCTAATCAAGGTTCTTAAAAGGAAGCTCAGTGTGCCATTCTACATGGATATTATAATTCTTATGTGCTGGAGCATATGGACCACAAGAAATGGGTGGATTTTCAATAATGTTGATCCCACAATTCAGAACTGCAGGAGTCAGTTTTTCAGTGAGCTCACAATGGTTATCCATAGAGCTAAGAAGAAGCATATTGATCATCTGAAACAATGGATTCAAGACAAACAATAATTTGGGCTCTTTTTTCTTTTAATTTCGTTCTTGCTTTTCTTTATGTAATTTTAACATTCATTTATCAATATATTATTCTGTAGGGGCTTGCCCCTCCAGTTCTTTCCAAAAAAAAAAATAGATGCTAAATCTACGCTAACTATAGACAACACCTAGCCACTCGCAAGTCCTGTCAAAGCATTGATCCGGCCTGGATCCCCTGGAACATTTCCTTAACCTTCTGCATTGTCTTCGGTGGATCAGTCACCTCATTGATCTTCAATTTTGTGCGCTGCTTGACCCATCCTACAAGATTACTGTCCTCGCTAAAGTCCGACGAGCCTCTCGCCGGTTTCCCAGTGAGCAGCTCCAGCAACACAACACCAAAGCTGTACAGCTCCCCTTTGGTTGTGCATTGCAAGGTCTGGTAGTACTCAGGTGCCACGTACTTTGGCATGCCTGAAGATGTACTGCCGTACTGGACAGTGGACACACTCAGAAGAGTCCACCACACTCATCATCCTAGCCACTCCAAAACCAGATACCCTTGCTAGCTTGCTTCGAGCTGCTCGTGGATAAGCATCTTGCTCGACATGATGTTTCGATGGATGATACGGGGGATGCAGTGGTGGAGGAATGCCAGCCCATTTGCTGCCTCTACAACGATCATTCGCCTTGACGTCCAGTTCAGCTTCATCCCGGTCTTTTCACGGTCGTGTAACACATCATTGTAACACCCTGTGTTTTGCCCATATTTTAAAAATCACTAAAAATTTGAACTTTTTCAAATTTGAACAAATTCAATCAAAGTAGAAGTCAAATTCATGCCAAATTTAAAATTTTGAATTTTAAATGTGCATCAAACACCACCATCTGCATATTTGGATTTTTCTGATTTTATTTATGTGTTCATTTGGTTTTGATCCTTTTTCAAATTTGAAATCCATTCAAATTTGAATCCCAGCAAACCCTGGAAATGTTTAAACATTTTCTTCCCCTCCTGGGCCGCTCCTCTCCTCTCTCTCTCTCTCTCCCGCGGCCCACTCCCTCTTCTCCTTTTCTCTTTTCCCTCGCGCAGCCCGCGGCCCAGCACCCCTCTCCTTTCTCGCTGGCCCAGCAGCCCGAGCCAGCCCGCTCCTTCGCAGTGAGACACTGACAGGTGGACCCCACCTGTCAGTGTCGTCTCCCTCCTCTCGCAAGGCACAGCGCGCCCATGCCGCCCTGCCGGCCGACGCCGTTTCGTCGCGTCGAGCTACACCGCCGCCGCAGGAGCCTCACGTGCACACGCCGCGTCACGCACACGCCCACGCCCTTGTCTCGTCCCGTCGCTTTGACTCCGCGCACCGTTCTCCGCTTGACCGACGACCACGACCGCCGAAGACCGGCGAGGCACCATTCCGCAACGTCAGCCCAGCTCAGCCGCCGTCTCGTCCATCGCATTGTGGCTGTCATCGCGCACTCGTCACGCGCATGGGCACTGCCCTTTCCGTCGCGTCACAATTGAACACCGACGACCGGACCGACGACCGGGGCCTTGACCGGCGCCCAACGGCTCCTCCTCGGCCGCCTATAAAAGCCGCAGAGCTCCGCGCACGCCTCCTCTTCCCTTCCCGAGCTCCAACACCCCTCCATTGCCACCCGAGCACCACCAATCCCACTTTTCCCCGTCTCCTTCTCCAAGTCCCGCGACCCCCTTCGGCGACCTTCCGGCGAGCAACCAGTGAAGCTCCGCCCCTCCTTCTTCTATACTTAGCTTCACCGAGCTCTGGCAAACACCGTCGCGCCTCTTGTTTTCGCAGTTGAGGCGCGGAGCCATGGCGAGCACGGCGGGCTAGGGTTCCGGTGATCTCGCGCGTCGACAAGCCGTCCCCGGCGTCTCTCCGCTTCCGTCGACCTCACCGTGAGCCTCGCCTTCCTCTCCTCTCTTTCCCGCGCCGTTCCTTTTCCTTTCCCGTACACGGGCACGTGCACTGCATCGAGCACCGCCACCCGCCGCCGCGCGACCTCGTCGCCGCCGAGCTTCCCGGCCGCGCCCGGCCACGCCGAGGCGCGCACCGCACGCGGCGCACTCACGCACACGCGTTCGGCAACACAAACAAGCGCGAGCCCGCGCGCACGCGCTTCTCCCCTCGTACGCCGGCGCTCCGCCATCTCCGGCGAGCCCGCGCCGCCTCTGCGGCGCCCCACGTCGTCAACACCAAGCGGCCTCCGCTCCGCCTCCGCGCGTAGAACTCGTAGGTGCTCACCGCGTCGCCATCCGCGCCCTGTAGCCGTCGCCGGCGACATTTCCGGCGACGCGCTGCGCTCCGGCACCATTTTGACCGCGTCGCGCCGTGACGACCCGGTCCTCCCTGCCCCGTCAGCGCGCGTCCACGCGCCTGGCGCACCGTGGACCGCCCTCTCGCGCGCACCCGGTTCACAGCTCACGTGGACCGAGTCCACTGCACAGTGCCACACAGTAGCCTGGCCCCTCTGACCCCACACGTCAGCCTCATACACGTCTCCGTTAACGCTAAGTCCACACACAGATTGCACACCAGTTGTTATTTCGAGCACTTTCCTTTATCAGAAAAATTCCATAAAATTCCTAAAAATACTATATTATCTCCTGATCATTTTGCAACCCTTGTTGACTCCATAATAATTAAGATTATGTCTATGGTTAATTACTTAGCTTAATCCTAGTTATTTTCTGTGTTGCAAACTTGTAAAATTCATATCTCCATCATCTTAGCTCCAATTTTGGCGATTCTTTCGCCAAAATTCATCTGAAATCATGACCTATCTATTGCCACCAGAACTCTCTGTTGTTGGTCTCTGTTTGGTCTTCGTTTGGTTTAATTGCTTGTTAGTTAAATTGTTGGTCGGTAGATTTATTCGATCGTTGTTTGCTTTGAATCAATAGAAGAGCAAGCTTTTGAGGAAGGAGTTGAGGATCCGGATTACGAGGACTTAGATGAAGAAGACTTTGGTGAAGGCAAGTTCTAACCCCTTTGATCATGTTGTTTCTATGTTTGCAAATGATCCAACTTAGAGCCCAGTTTAGAAATAAATGTGCATGATGTTCAAATGTGATTTAAATGCTAGTATGATCCTAAGTACTTGTTGATTGCCATGCCTTGATATTGCTTATCCTGATTCCATTGTTAGACCTAGGATTTATTATCATTAATTCTTTAATGATATGTTAAAATGATATGCTGCTTAGGACTATTTACCATGTGTACTTAATTAATCATGCTATACATGCTTTTTGTGTGAAATGGTGTGTGTGATTGGTGGAGTGTGTGTGAATGTGAAATGTGAGATGGTAATATACTAGTGATAATTGTGCAACCCATAGTGGGGATATTCTTTGGCGGGAGCAAGGAGGTAGTCCTCAGTGGGGAGGGCTATCTCTGGGATGTGACTCCTCCTTTGAGGATAGCTATTGAAGATGCTTGCTTCGGTCGTATAAGGACCGGTTCATGTGCCACCTTGCCTAGCACCTTTCGTACAACCACATGCCTTGAAGGGAAAGGTTTGGAACCACACCCTACTATAGTGTTCACCCGGTACCCACCTGGAGGGCAGGAGTTGCAGCGAAAGCCAGGAGAAGACTCGACATAGCAGGCGTCGGGATCCGGCATATGGTGATTATTCAGGCATTTCTACATGATGATGATGATGATATTGTGAAGCCCCTGGTTGCAGTATTTCCGTGGTGGTGCCGTGGTGATACCAAGTAGGTACGGGACCATTAGTATGCCAGTCTAAGCCATGACGATGGGGAGGATTGGTATGCCTTGTGGGGAATTATGTACAACCTCTGCAGAGTTAAAAACCTATCATGATAGCCGTGTTCCACGGTAATGGGCAACGCGAAAGCTTGTGCCACACAATGATTAGTATAACGGTGTGAGTTACTTCCATGGTGTGTTTTTGGAATACTCCGGTGTGGAATCGTGCGCTGATTTCCTGCCAGCATTAAAACTTAGGAACTGGCGGGATGGACTGCATCTCCCCAGGGCCAAACAACCCTACTAAATACCACTGATAAACTTGATAGTAGTTTGTGAACTGTTTTGTTTTCCAAACAACCCTTGCATAAAACTGGCTTTCCGCTCAAATGATAAACCCTCAGCCTATCCATTGGTTATACCCTTGCATATATTTATCCCTCGTTGTTAGGACTTGGTGAGTACCTTATGTACTCACCCTTGCTTTAATCATTCAGATGAAGAACCAGAGTACATGGAGGATAGTGATGAAAAGTAGAGTCCTGTCCGCACTCAAGATGCCTGTGCTAGTGCCGTTTCCGTCTTCCGCTGTAGTAGTGTTTAAGTGGTTCTGCTGTTGCAGCCCACTAGCTTGATGCTTGATGTAATAAATCGGCCTTTGGCCTGATGTTGTAAGACCTTTTATGTATGAAGGCTTGTATGAGACTTGGTAATATTTATGTAAGTGATGACTCTGTGATAACATTCTGTGTAAAATGTTCGTATCAGCGTCTGATCCAGAGACTGATACGGTAAGCACTCATGCTCCAGAAATGGGGTACGACAATCATCCAAGCAATCAAATTTCATTTGTTCGTATAACAACAGCCTCTGCTCGTCAACCTTGCCGCCGAGGGATTGCAGCGTTTGATCTTGCCAATGGTTTCCATTTCTGCAGCGAACTCCAAGGCAGTACTCTGGCCACTCACGTGGATCAGCCTCTTGAATCTTGACCGCGATAATCCTCCCATCCTTCAGTTGGGCCTTGTAAACGCCTCCATAACCACCGGATCCCATTAGCGTGTCATCGTGAAAGCCATATATTCGTGGCCTCAACCAGATCGCCAAACTTGAGTTTCGGCAGTGGCTTCTCGAATGGAGTAAGGTCGATGCTAAGACATCAGTACCTGAAGGTTTCCATTCAGACACAATAGCACCGAGTATGACCGGCTATCAACACTACCTGCCTCTTCATTCCTCTGCTTCTGCTTCTTTCTCCCAATGGCTACGACGACCTCTTCAAACAGGCAGAACTGCAGCAGAACAAGATCATAATAGCAAGAGTTCCTGCGATTGACGCCTTCCTCCGATATGTGCTTGGATGTCATCAGAAATATGGTGCTCGCATGCTGGAGGCAGGAAGCCGCAAAGAGCTGGGTATCGGCCCTTCCAAATGGTTGTGCCACAGGAAATAGTTGGCGACCGAGTCCGGGATGCCGCCGGTGAGGTTTTTGTTGGACAAGTTGAGTGCAGTGAGCGACGTGAGAGCAAGGACATCCGGGGCAGAAATGCCGGCGAGGTAGTTGCCGGAGAGGTTGAGGGTCCTTAGACCTCAGCAGTCTGGGATCTTGTTGCCGGACAAGTGGAGCGCATCTTGCCCGGCAAATCCTGAGCCGCCACAGCTGATGTGTTTCATCTTGCCATTGCCATAGACCATCATAAAAGGGCAGTGCTACGGTAGTCCCCCCTCCTATGTCTTGCACCCTATGGTGCAAGACTTCAAACCAATCTCAGCCTTTGATTATTTAAAATAAAAAGTAAATAGAAAATGGAATTATAGCAAAATCTTCATGGAAAATCAACAATTATAGCAAGTTTCCACGTTTCCAGTCTTTACGGAAAATCAGCAAACTATATAAGCGGCAATCCCTTGACGGAAAATCAGCAAAACCAATTGGCAATATCTAGTACCTCACGTGAAAATAGAAAGTTTCCATGTTTCCCACACGAAAATAGGAAGTTTCTATGTTGCTTTGTTTCTTTCCAAAACTGAAAATCCAGTCATACTTTCCAAATCTGAAAATCCAGTCATAGTTGATAGTTTACATGTGCACCACACGTACACACGTCATAGTCCTAAAAATGAAAATCCGGTCTTTGACGTTGCCGTTTTCCAAAAATAACGTACCTCAACACTTTTCAAAAATCACTTTGCCTATAGTTACTTACCTCACCATCACGGGTATCACATAGCATGTATGTTCACGTCATAGTTGGCATGTACGTATCACGGATGCCAAATTGTACAACGTACGCATGGCAATAAACTATCACGTTCATGGCATCGTGAAACATAAGGATTATGCCAAAATAGCAAAAAGAAAAGAAGGGAAATATGCCTATAATTATGCACTAGTTTCCAAAAAACGTTATGGGTGCAAGACTTCATCTTTTGCCTCAAGATCTACTCAAATGAACGGTTCATAGTTATTTGGGACTACCGTAGCGGGAGCCTCATAAAAAATGTCCAAATTCTATAACTAGATCCACTGCCATTCTAAATTACATATCGCTTACGTTCGAAATATTGCACCACGAACTACATACTGAGGGAAATTGAAAGTTTTTGCCGTCCTGTACATCCTACTAGAGCCGTGGCGCACAGAAAAGGAGAAGGTTTGGTCTTTCTTATTTTCTACTAAGATTTAACTAACCATTCTCATTCTGGTCTTAGGGAAATATTACTTGTAGTTGGATTACTGATAATAGTTGTACAAATGTGCAGGTTAACATGCTAGTTAAATAGCCTGTTCGCTTCGCTGCGAAGCAGCCGTTTTACTGTAGCAGTTGCAGAAGAAATAACTGCGAACACTGTAGTTGCTGCAAAACAGCCGCTGCAAAGCAGCGAAGCGAACATGCTGAAGAAGAATAAGAATTGTGGAAAAGGACGGGAATTCTATATTCGAGAGTTTCCAAGCGTGCAGTACAAAGTAATGATATATCAGTTTATTATTCTTCATATAGTAGGACAGAATCCATTGATCCTAAACGTACAAACTCAGACAATAGTAACAGACACATCAACGTCGTCACATATGCGTACGCAACTTATTGGCTCCCCTTACAAGGAGAGAAAAACATATAAAGGGATCAATTACTCGGACAGCTGCTTGAAGTTGACGGGTGTGGTGAATTTCTCTGGGCCATTGTAAAATGTTGTGGCTGCTAGATACGCAGCCCGTTGTGTAGGGTATGCAAAGTCATCCCAGAACCAATATTGATCAACGTTGGAGCACGGTGTTGATGGGTAGTAGTGGTAGCAGGCAGATGTTATATCCACGAAACCTGTGATTTTGAAACCAAATCGTAGTTGAGTCAGAGGGATTTGTTATTACAACGTGCGCAGGAATACTATGGTCAACTTGGTGATGTTGTGATCTATAGTCTCCCTTCAAAATTATGCAATGGAATACTTAATTTAGTTCATTACCAGCAGCCGAAGGGTTCGCGAAGGTGGCATTCATGAAGCCGTAGAAGTCCGCAAGGGAGTAGCGAAATCCTGGGAGTTTGCTGCTCAAGCTGGACAGGAGGGTTGCAAGGGCAACATTGAATTCTGCAGCGAGTTTGTTTACCTCGTTGTCGCACCCATCGGCAGAGACATTGAAGCGTGTATCCACTTCCCGCCCGCACCCGATAAGACCCACGTTGATGATCCCAAACCTCCTTGCTCCCATTTCATGCAGGGCCATGAGCTTCTCCCCATATAACTGGATGAGGCCAGGCACACCAGGTCTTCTATCCCACGAGGTGTAGAACTGGGATGGGACAAGGTCCTCAGCACCGACCCCGATCAAGAAAAAAGATCTGGATAAGAACTCGTTTAGTGGTTCGAGGCCACCCAACTGAGCCTCTAACTGGTCCCTTGTTGCTGCAAAATACTCCACTTGTTGGGGGAATATAATTGAAATATATGGATTCTGCATGTATATATAAAATGGCAAAGCATTATTTCAGTATTGTATTAATACACTTTCTCAACACTAGAGATGCTAGAGGAGCTTTTTGCTTATTTAGAGTATAGACCAAAAATCATTCATCTTGTGAGCTATTCAACATCCTTCTAATAGCAAGTGTGGTTGCAAACAAAAGAAAAAAAAAAATTGAACATGGCAGAGGCATAGTTGACCCTTCTAATATCTGGATATCCTATTTAATTTACAACTGCGGTTAAAATAATTATGATGTATTTTTAGAATATTTACATAGTTTAATAGCAATTAATGATATGTGCATACAAATGTTATTAAAATATAATTAAAATTTACTTTTTTTAACATAGGCTATTGTGGTAATTATCGTCATGCAAGTTTGAGCTTCAAATTCCACTTGTAGGCTAAGAAACCAAAAAAAAACTTCAAGTGGGTGTATGAGTGGAATTATTTGAGGGACTAAAGTGAGAAATCATTTTGTTTATGGGGTCAAACGGATAAAGTGAATTGTTCGGGAGGAATAAAAGGGACTTTTCCTATGTTCAACATCCCTGCATGTCCACAAGCATTAAATTTACTTACGTTAAAAATGCCAGCATCTGCAGAGGCATAGTTGACACCGGTGAAACCCTCAATTTTTATTGGGCTAGTAAGAGAGGTAAGCCGGGGGGCTCATCTGAAACCCCATTTCCTTTGCTGCAAGCAAACCTCAAAGATAAATGATGCCATATGTCAACCTGAACAAATGATTATGCATTACAAAGAAAGGTCATACGTATGTACCAATCAAGTCGCCCATGTTGTATCCATTGCTGAACCGTCCAGTCATGGATTTATGAGGCTCCCCCACCTCGGATGGTTGCAAGTAGTTGTTGTTGCCAACATCCAGTAGTCCATCCCCGAACACGAAAATCGCGGGGGGCTGTACCACAGAACCAGCAGTAGATTGAAAAGAAGTTCATTTTAGTCACAATCGAGGATAGAAACCGTACAATTCTTCACGGGAAAGTAGTACCACATCATGTGCTATCGATCAACTATAGGAAACTGCAAGTTCGCTGATGCTTAATTAAGTCCCTGACCCTGGCCTGGCAGCTTGTAGACAGGTCTGAAACTAATTCATTCTGGTCTTATTCAACTACTCCTAGTTTATTTTATGAACTAATCGCTTTTCTTAGCTTGTAGTATCAGTAAGTTAACAGCTCATCCCGTTCGTTGAGATTCGAGCTGAGGAGTGTCAAAGGACGGTAGCCTCGAAATCATGAAGAGACTTTGGTCAGCTCGGATCTCAATCAGTCTGTCAGTGCAGCGTGCATGTAGCTAGATGTCTTTAGGATCTTGGAAAGGTACGTCTGAAAGGCCAAGATAAACTAGTGTAACTTGCACATGTAGTATACGGGGACTTTTAGCTCAATGACATTTAGAGCACAGTACTACTTACGGAAACTCTACTGGGCAGCAGCAAAGGATGGAGCCATTATTTGGGGCTCGGGACATGAGGGAAGCCCACGTTTGGCCTTGGGGGCTTAATATTTGGCTGTGGTTAGGCAGCCTCAGCCTCCAACTGCTTTGAGACTGGGATTCTTTTCCGAGGACTATTGAGCGTCCTCGACAGAGCATTAAGTAAACTAGTTAGGACCATCATCTTACTTTGCTTGTAAAAAGGACCACGAGATTCTACACAGCTGACATATATGAACTTATATTTGAGGATATGACTAATTAACTACACGAATTACCGCTTCTATAGTCAACATTGTGGATAAGAAACAACAAGATCTATGGTAGATAGACTTCGTAATGAGAGCGTCCAAGCTATAATGTTTTCTTGTATCAACCTACCATAAACATTTACCTTTGAACTATCTTTGTAGGTCGAAGGTGAGGCGGAAGCAGGAGTAACTTGTGGCGGTGGTGGTTGATTGTTAGCTTGATAAGTCGGAGGTGTGATAGGAGGGCTAGATGGTGGTGGAGACTCATGATAGGTCGGAGGCATGGTGGGGGGATATGACAGAGATTGGGACGGCTGGTTACTGACTTCATAGGTTGGTGGGGTGGCAGGGGGTCCAGATGCAAACGATGATGGAGGAGGATTTTTCGTTTGGTAGATTGGAGCCGTGGCAATAGGAGGAGGTGGTGATGGTGGTGGCGCTGGATGGCCATAACCTTGGTCAGATGGAGTCCCGAGTGGAGATGGTGATTCATGGCCATGATCACACTCAGTTTTCTTGAATGGTCTGGGACCATCACCATGGGGGGTCTTACCACGCCCTAGCTTGCGGCAGTGTGGATTCTTCACAGGCCCTGCACAATGTCCCTCTCCCTCATGCTTTTGTTTACCATCGGCTCGGGCTACATCGATGGGAAGGGCGAGGATGAGAAGAGGCAGAAGCACTAGGAGTTCTTTCATGGTTTCAAAGCTCAAGATTAGACTGCGTGGCAAGAGAAATTCATTCAGCTAATAGTACCATGCATGGAGGGCCTCTCGATTTATGGTGATGAAAGGGGCCTTTCAGAAGCCACATTTGGCTACACGCACGCTTCATCTCAGCTGATTGAACTGAAAACCATAGCTAGCGCTGCTAAGATTGCCATCAAGCTGACCAAGTCATTTTGTGCTTTCGGGGCTACGTCTTTGACACAGTCAGCTCTAATATCAACGGGCTGGGGCTATTACTTGTTTTATTTTTTGAAATGGAAAAGGATTCCATTCAACGTGAGGAGCCACAGTTGCGAACCTCCAAGGCAGCTAATTCACGGCTACGTTATTAAAATCTCTTGATTTACTCCACCAGTACCTTAGCTTGGTAGTACACTTTTTTTATAAAATCGATCAAATTTAAGTTAACTTTACTTGTACCCACTCTAGATGACACTTAACAAATAAACTAGTACCAGTAGTGAACAAATGCTTTCAACTTGGTTTATTGGGATCCCCAAGTTGCCCACACATAGAACAAGCAACTTAATTTATGTATATGTGCATCAACCTATTTTTGCAACTGGATTTGACTTTCTCCCGCGTCATGTGGCACGGAAATGGATCAGTTCCCCCCCACCCCACACCCCCCACCCCCCCACCCCCCCTGTGGCGTAGCCCTGAAATTTTTGTTCCTAAAATTATATAGAGAAAAATATATAATTTATATTTTTATAGCAAAAATAGAAATTTAGAGTACAAATTGAATTATAACAAATGTTAAACTTTTTTAAGATAATTTATAGCTTCATCACTGTATTTTTTATGTGTTCTATTACTGTATTAAGAAATTATGACAAATCGGTCCTCTGCCCTTTGATCTGGTCAACTCTCCAGCGTTGTGTCGGCTTCAGAAGCTGAAGTACTCCATGAGGCTGTGTCTTGGGTGTTTGGAGGGAGGGCTCCGTCTAGGTGACTTCGCATACAGTTTTCTGGTTTCTTCATGAACCTAAACGGTTCAAAAGTTAGTTTGAGCACAGTTAGTCGTGCATCGCTTTGACGGGTCTATTAACTTGTGAGATTATGCCTAATTTTGGTGGCAAAGTGAGTACAGTTAGTTACTTTGAGTTTGTGGCTTTGGCGTGACGCGTCCACAAACATAACGGAGCTTGCCTAGCAACAGGCAGAGTATATTAGGTAACCAGATGATTCTGTTTGTAACACCTTGAACCTTCTTTCAATAAAAGCATCTGGAAACTGGATTTCAAAGAAAAACGTGATTTTATTATCCTGCTATGTCAGGTTACCTACACAGATCAGGTTTGAGTCAATGCTTCATTGGTCTGGTCTGTCCTCTAGAACCTTTGGCTCTAGTCACCTAGAAACATTGATATCTGCCTCTAGTCTGCAACGACCCCTTTGGCTCATGACTTTGTTCATTCGACGATGTTGATGAGTTTAAATAATTTGCACTTGCCAAGGTCGTCATATAAAAAAGTTGGAGGTTGTATATATAACAAGAAGGAATAACGCAGTTCGGATTTCTCCAACTTTTAAATGCTCATCGTTGTTCAAAAATTTGAGTTTATTTGAATGTATTTTAATGCCTAGTGTGAAGTATATCGGTTGGGTCAATATTGCACATCGCATGTCTACTTTAAATCCCACTAATTTACAAAAGGAACCCACATACACATAATTACATAGGCAACAATATCATGATTAAAGCACAAGAGATGACCAAGTTGAGCTACTATGTACAAACTAGCTCACTCAAAAACCAGAGTTGATGACGAATAGTGAACAATTTACTTTCAACATTCTACCTCACGTGCAGGATGCCTGCTCAAATGTAGAATAGGAATGCGTTGTAATCTTTTTTTCTGTGCAAAAATTAATCAATTATAATAAACTACTGCTGCTAGGATTCAAACCGTTCAGGTACTCCAAATTAACTCTCTGTATTACAACTTAATTTATTTTCTCACAACAAGCACCTGATGAAAAAAATAATCAAAGAATGAATAAAACTAAAAATAAATAAACAACATTTATTTCCAAAGTTCACATATAATCAAGCAAAGAACATGGACGAGTAAAACCCACTGGGCCGATATGAATAAGCATAAACTAAAAGCGCATCACTAGGATGCTGTGTCGTATGAATTTCACGGGAAATTCGCTCACAAGCCATAGCAAAGTTATAGTTTGCCAAATACGCGTACCACGGTTTGTATAGTGACATGTGAGGCTATGCCCCACTTGTCACTGTCAAAGGCTGATAGCATGTATATATAACTTTGCCGGCATGTTTGCAGTTTCCCCTGTAATAACCAGTAACGTTTCTTCATCACTCTCTTCAGTACTGTGGCAGGCCACACTCGACCGGCCTCTGTCCGTTGGTCCACTGCTTGGGGTCGACGCAGTAGTCGTAGATTCTGTAGGTGCTCTGCAACCCCTGCATCTGCCTCAGCTCCGCGTCGCTCAGCCGGCAGTACCGGCCCCAGTCGCCGAACTTCGCCGCGCAGCCGGCGACGCAGTCTCCGCCGTTGCACTCGCACACGTCGAGGTCGATGCCGTTGTAGCTGGCGACGAAGGGAGCCTTGGACCAGTCCGTCTTCACGCGGCCGCCCTGCGTCGCCCAGTCCTCTGCCGCCCAGATGCTGGAGTAGGCGAACATGGGCTGGCTCGTCGGGAACGCCACGCCGTGGCTCGCCTCGTAGTTGCGGAACGCGCGGATGGGCGTGCCGTCGATGTACCACCTGCCATATGAATGGACACGATCATTTCTTAGCTGAGGTTGTGTTAAGCTTCAGGAGAGCCAACCGTTGTTCGCAAAGAAGATATGGAAATGGATAACATTTTGCTTACACGATCATGCATGGAGTCCAGGAGATGGTGTAGTTGTGGTAGTCGGCGGTGGGGTCGAACCACGGCTTGAACTGCATCTCCTTGTTGCCGACGCCGTTGACGTAGACGTTGGTGTGGATGGTGTAGGGCTGGCCCGTCTCGTTGCCCAGGAACTCGAAGTCGATCTCGTCCTGGTTCTCACCCAGCGACGATGTCTGCGCGAACGTCGGCGCAGCCAATTAAGGCACAACCATGTCCATTAGTGATGTTGTGATGTGTCAATCTTGACTCGTTTCAGAATTGAAGCAACAAATTAAGCAGAGATCGATCGATGCATGGTTCAACACTCACGTAGTAGGTCGTGACGGTGCCGGCGGAGTCGCCGGGGACGAGCTGGATCATGGTCGACACGGTTCCGTACACGAACTGCCGCTTCGACCGGATCATCGAGCCTGCACAACGACAAATGCGCATTCAGATTTACAAGTTCATTGCTTGTCAATGCTATTTTCTTGGTCGAAAACGTTGGACGGTGCTGCAATTACCTGAGGAGTTGCTGACGAGGGCGAGCGAGAGCCGGTTGCCATCGTCGTAGGCCCAGCAGTTCTGCGGCTCCCACGTCGCGTCGCACTCGTCGTAGAAGTTGCCGGCGGCAGCAAGGCCGACAAATGCCGCCGCGAAGGCCAACGCAATGGCTCCATGCTGCAGAGCTTTCGTTTGCTTTCCCATCGTCATCAACTTGATTCAAGGGGAGAAGCTTCAAGTAATAAAGGTATAGATGATTGTTTTGTTCTCACTGCCTTTTCTCTTCCTCTCTGCTAGCTCCTATGACTTGATGAAGAGAGAACGAAGGAGAGCGTGATATATATAGTGCTTCGAGACAGACGACATACGTGCATACACTTCAGGTGATGATGAATTCCTAGTATTTTCTATGCATGGGATGGGCCAGACCTGTTTGTGACCGTTCGTCCATGTCGGACACGCAAAGAATAAACTAATCCATCTTTCAAATTAAAGTGGTCATGTATGCACACATAGATATCATATCGGCGGAGGCGTGTGGAATGATCTGCAGAAAAGAAAAGGCAACGAGCCGCCGCTGCCGTGGACACGTCGTAGCTGCAAGAGCCGACACACGGGCACAGAACCTTGCTTTGGCAACGTGCCCTGACACTGGCATCCCTGGGCATACTTGTGCCGGACGTCTAGGCATCATTCATGCTTGCGCCTCCACCGGCATCATTGTTCTCGCCCATCTGGCACCCGGCAAGAATCATTGTGCGCATAGGGAGCAATGAATTGACCTCAACGCCTCATGATGTAAATTAGTCATTCGTTTTTTTTTTTCTAAACAAGACAAATTTTGATAAACAATGAGCATTGTGAGGCTTGAGATTTAGTTGTTTTTTTCCCAACAACATGGCAATGGACTTCAATAGTGTCCTACTTGACCGGAATATTCTTTGATTATCTCATGAAGTTCAGTCGGTATTAGTTGACTGATATGAGCGAAACTGTTGTCCATATGACATGTGGAAGCAGAACCCAAGCAAGAACGGTGACTTGGAAGTTGGAACTGAAGATCGCACGGAGAAGTTTGTGATTCTGTAATCTTGGGAAACTGTTGTGTACCGACCCTGCAATCAATCAGTAAACGGTCGATAAACACTTCATTAGCAAGTGCGCATCGCTGCCACCCTCCTCCTTCCATGAACACTCGCTGCCTCTGGCGAAGGCCGGATCGTCCCCTCCAGCCCGCCGGCCACTGCTCGGGTCTCTAGCAGCTTCATGCGTAGGTTGCAGGTGAATGCAGCTGCGCTGAGCCCTCTGGGTTCCCAATTCTCCTCCATCAAACGCGCATGCCCGTTCGAGGCCCGCGGTAGAGGCCCCTGGGGGCGGTCCCCCGTGAATGCTTCTCAGTTTTATTTCTCCCTCTGCCGATCCTATCTGAGCTTGTTCCCCCCCAAAAAAAAGATCCTATCTGAGCTTCAAATTTCGGGTAGCTATGCGGCTCAGCAATTCCCGATCTCCAGAAATATATACGGGACGTTTGGCGAAGATTTCGATTATTGATTTGAACCCCGTCGACAGGACAGGGTGGTCGCTATTTCCAATAGCGACCACACCCCGTGAAGGTTCCCTGTGTTGAATTCGTTTGAGGCTGAGATTTCAAACAGTGGTGCGTACCTGCAGTACCCGTCTTCATCAATTTTTATAGAATTTTCTGCGCGCATTTGGATAGCTGATTTGAACTCCGTGGCCTGGAACAGGGGTTTGGTCGGTTACTATTTTTCTCCTTTTCTGTGCTGCCTTCCTCTGCCGCCCTCTGTTCATTTTAAAATTTTGTGCGATGACGCGCCGCTGTTGACTCAATCTCCAGAAATTTACGCAGAATGTTCGGTGGTGATTTGAAGAGCATGAAAGTGCTTCGCCGACAGAAAAGGAAAGCAATCAAGCAAACTACCCACTGCTTGATTGAACTGAGGCATTTCCTCTCTTTGAATGCTTAGCTCTGATGAAGTGACATGCACTAGCAAACGACGGCCGGGCAATGCGAGCAAAAGCTCCCAGCAATCAGATGTCTGCCGATTCCTACGGGCAGTAGTAGACACAGCTACTGCGTTGATGGTGGTCGCCGACGTAGTTGACAACGACGGTTTTTTGGATTATCGGTCCGTGGCAACTTTCTGCCATCAGTGAGGACGTATACCAGAGCTTCTCATCGATCCGTGGCGCCGCAGGCATTGTCGACATATTTAGGACCATTTTTAGGATTCTCGTACGAAATGCAAAACGTAAGAATGGAGTTGTCTGCCATGTGCGATTCTACATGTGTTCAGAACGCAACCAACTTCCCAACTGAGCGTTAGCATGGAGCACGGGAAAAACAAATGAACTTCACTTGCCAAAAAAAACAGGAAAGAGAGAAAGACTCAAATAAAGTTTACAAGAAGTTTGAGCTCATAATTATTTTCCTCTAAACTTGTATGTAGGAAATCACTCCATAAGAATTTCAAAGGATTTTACGGGAACCATTCCTGTCCACAGAAATATTTTTGCAGGGTTTTTTTTATTTGACTGGTCATTTTTGCAGGGTTTGAATCTTCAAAAATTTATATGCCTTTCCTCCTCTAAAAGGGGTCTTACATATTTTACCTTCATTGTGATAACATGCGACATGTACCAGGATTATGTTTTTTAAGCTCCTCTAAAAGTGTTAAATTAGCTCACACAAATCGTTTGCCGGTTTCGTCTAGGTGGGCGGGCCAAAATGGGCTGGACGCTCTAATGGGCCTGTCTGCGACCCAGGCCATGAGCCCACACGAGCCGCCACCGCCTCACTGACTGCGCAAAGAAATTGCCCGAATCCACAGTTCGTCTTCCTCCTCTCGCCTCTTCGCCGCGACATCCCCCCAAATCTTCTCTCGCCGCCAGGCGGCGACCTCCTTCCTCCTCAGCCTGCGCGGGACTCTGTGAGTGGCGCGGAGCGGAGGTCCTTCGGGACTTGGGATTGATTTCTTCTTTTGTTGGTGAGTAACCCTAGCCTACTTCCTACGTGAATATAAACCCTAGGTTGCTCGGATTGCTGTTCGTTTTGTTGCGGGGAATCTTGATTTTCTGTGCTGAAGAACAATCATATCGAGGTGATTTTTCTTGTTTCCACTCAAGTAGTCGCGAATTTTCTTTCCGCGTTGTGCCCTGCTTGGCCAAAATTCATGCATCCATGCTTCGATTATGTTCCTGTTCGTTAGAGCGCGCTAGAAGAATTTTGATTTGAGTACCCAAGTTGCGGGTATGATTTTATTTTCCAAATAATTAGTTGTGCAGTGCCCCAAGTCAAGTGTGCTGGCCCCTGTGTGTGTAGACCTGTTTTTCTTCTACATCGGCATATAATTTGTAGTACTGATGTGCATAATTTGTGTGTTCTGCAGTGGTTTAGTGGTATCACAAGAGCCGGAAATAGGTGACCAGAAGTAACAATGTCTGTGGCGGCTGGTGTCAGCGATGCCGCCATTGCGGTGCGTGACAAGCTCCGGGGCAAGATTGGCCAGACCAAGGTCAAGCGGTACTGGCCAGGAAAGGCGCCTGAGTGGGCCGACGATGCTGAAGAGGATCTAGATATCCGGACGGCTCGGGTCTCCCTCGATAAGGCATTCCCCAAGGATGAGGATGGTGATGTCCCTGCAAAGGATGACCGTCGGCTACGGCGCCTTGCTGAGACCCGCGCGGAGAATAAGGAGGAGCTGAGGGCAGATCACCGCCGCATACGGCAGGCAGAGATTGTGTCAACTGTGGAGGAGGAGAATGAGAGGCAGGAAGCTGACATTGACGAGGAGGATGAGGAGGCCCAGGAAGAGAGGAGGAGGAGAATCAGGGAGAGGCAGCTATTGAGGGAGCAGGAGGAGGAGCTGCTTCCTCAGGAAGAGGAAGAACTAGTGGATGAGGAAGATGAAGATGAGGAATCAGAATATGAGACGGACTCAGAGGATGAGCAGATGGGCATTGCCATGGTTAAGCCTGTATTCATACCAAAGTCTCAGCGAGATACCATTGCAGAGCGTGAGCGGCTGGAAGAGGAGGAGCGACAGCTTGAGGAGTTGGTCAAGAAGAGGCTGGAGGCTAGGAAGATCGAGACTAAACAGATTGTGGTTGAAGAGATTAGGAAAGAGGAGCACATTGAAAAGGCACTGAACGAGGAGGCCAATATTGAGGATGTTGACACGGATGATGAGTTGAATGAAGCAGAGGAATACGAGGCATGGAAGAATAGAGAAATAGCAAGAATTAAGAGGGATAGGGAGGAAAGAGATGCAAGGTTGAAGGAGAAGGAGGAGATCGAGAAGGTGAGGAATATGACTGAGGAGGAGCGTCGGGAATGGAGCGGAAGAATCCGAAGCAAGTTCGCCAGACGAAACAGAAGTGGAAGTTTATGCAGAAGTACTACCACAAAGGTGCCTTCTTTCAGGAAGGTGCTGATGATGTTATCCAATCAGCTGGTAAAGATGATATCTACACCCGTGATTTCTCTGAACCTACTGGAGAAGATAAGATGGACAAGAGCATCTTGCCCAAGGTCATGCAAGTCAAACACTTTGGGCGCAGTGGCAGGACAAAATGGACTCATCTTGTTAACGAGGATACAACTGATTGGAATACACCGTAAGTACACTCTTCATGATATCGTTCACTTTACTTTTTCAATTTTCATCAATTTGCTTTCAGTAATGGCTGCTAATTTGCACGTGAGTATTGATAGCTTAAACAAAAATATTTTAGTTTGGATGCCTTTTATTAGCATTTACTTGCTTCGGAGATGAAATCAAACAGTGACCATCCTGTCATACTTTTTAGGCTAACCCACCCATTGTAGATTTTGTTATATGTATAGTATTGTTTGCGGTTCTTTGCTCTTCTGGTTAGTGAAAATCTCAAAGTTTAGTAATAAATATAAGGAAGAAGTCTATTTTACTACCCTCAAGTATCCATGTTGTTCACTTAACCCCCTAAACTAATTTTTAGTCTGATTTACTACCCCGAACTATCTAGATTGGTTCAATTCATCCCCTTGTGAATTTTTTCTTTTTTTTTTCTCTTTGTATGGGTTATATTTGAAGCTCAAATTTTGTAGGATGGTAGATGACATCATCCTCTATGCTAGAAAAATTGTTCCAGATTTTTTCAGAAATATTTTCTTGCATTATTCTATCTTATATGTCAAATTTGTATTGCACACTTTCCACATACAAAAAATTTAAAACAATTATTTAAACATTTTTCTAACATAAAGTATGTTTTAACCTATAATCTCACAAAAGTTAAAGCTTAAACGTGATGTGTAGCTAGAGATACAAAAAAGAAAAATTTCATGAGGTAGTGAATTGAACCAATCTAGATAGTTGGAGGGAGTAAAATAGACCAAAAATTAGTTTAGGGGGTTAAGTGAACTACATGGATACTTGAGGGTAGTAAAATAGACTTCTTCCTATATATACCATGAGTTATTTCCAGTGTTTTTATGGTATATCTTGGTCTTCTACCAGGAAAAATATGACTGACTCTACTAATTTTATAAATTTTCAGATGGGCTACAAACGATCCTCTGCGAGCAAAATATAATGCAAAGATGGCAGGCATGAATCGACCTATTGCGAAACCAAAGGGAAGCAAGAAGCTGAAGGACTCGGATGCCAAATAAGATCTGTATGTAATGTCTTTTTTACTGCCCAAGCTCTCTTACTGAGAAGTGTAGACTGCGCATATGCAGGAGCCCTTCTTTTTTTGTTGTGATTTCATCAGCCACCTGGCCTTTCTGTGCTCATTTATAAGGTTTCCCACCGATATCATGTAGTGCTCAATGAATGGTCATCAATTTTGTTCTTGTGATGTTTATCAGAAAGGTATCCTGTGTATATTTTTGCTCTATTTTTGCGGTAACAATATGACTTCTGGTTGGGAGTCTACCATAACTTTTCTCGTTGACCTTTTTCATTTTGTTGCTTCGAACTGCAATCATTACCCATGAGCTAGTGTTTGCGTGCATGTATCATTTGTTCTATGATTTTTTTGATATTTTGTGGCATACCCTTGGGTGCCTTTTGCTCTATGATTTTTGATATTTAAACTTTGGTATCATTTGCTACTCGATTGTGTGACTGTCTATCTGTGCCAAGTGTGATCTATATGAATATAATGAACGACGTGTATTGCCCGGATCAATACAAGTACAAGATGTTCATAATATGCACAAGTCGCCCGAGATACATATAAGAACAGAGCCACTGCCATTTCTCACGGCAACTAAATCTCTATATTATTTATATTTATACTTATAATAAGTCTAAGAGGGATCGTCAAATCGTTTTTCGTTTTTGTCCTGCCAGCACCACAATTTGAAAGTTGAATTGTTTCTGTTTCTTCTTAGGATCGTTTGAGTCCGTTTCTAAAACGCAACCGTTCCCGCCTTCCCTGCCTTCCATAATTTCTGGAATCCAAAACGAACGATTAAAGGTCTCCTCGTGTCGCCTCTTGGCTTCATCCCCCTCCCCATCCTCCCATGGCGCAGCAGATCATTGGGATTTTTTAATTTTTATGCGCCATGGATGTAACTGAAGCTGTGTTCGGTTATTGCCGGAGGAAGAAGAAGGACCTCATGAAAGAGTCTGGGCCACAACGGGCAGGCCTCAATGGGCTTTAATTTTGAACAGACCTCCTGAAAGGGTATATGGGCCAAAACGGGCAGACCTCCATGGGCTTTCAGACCATATTACTTATAGCCCATGTGCTGAGGCCATGCACTTCCCTAAAAAAAAAACGCCATGCACTTCTGACCCACGTTGAGTTTTTGCCTGTGAGAGTTCACTAGCAAGTTGAGGACTTTGCTCCTTTTTCCATCTTTGAAAAATTAAGAAGGCACATGGCTCCTAAAATCATGATAAATGTTGGGGGCGAATGAATAGATAAGGTTGAATCAATTTTGAGTGGAATCACTCTAAGAGCTGTTATAGAGATTACATTAAAAAAGAAATCGAAGTTGGCTAACTAAGGAATTTTTGGAGCAATGCAAGAACGCTACCAGCAGTAGTCAAATTGTTCCATGTATGTGTCACCAGTTATAAGCTGCACTAGGAAGAAAAATGTCGCGTCATACTTTTCTTTTCTCCGTTGCAAAGCACGGACAATTTGCTAGTTTAAAAAAAATCAATACATTTTTTGTCACAAATTCTTATTTTTCAATGAAATAGTTACTATCTTGTGCCGATTCGCTCAAACAAAAGAGAAATTTGAGAAAAAACATCGATTTCCAAGCCAAACAACAATAAATGGATCAACCAACTCATCAGGCATCAGATTTGGGTTACCTGCTAAGCGCTCCCACCATGGCCATATAGTAGTACAACGAGATCCGCCTGAGCCTGTGGCCGCGTCCACCGCCGCCTTCCATGGTTCCACCGTAAACACTGCGTAATTTACTGAGTGTTTTTATCAACATTCAATTCACTATGGGTTCCCTCAGTTATTGCCTTTGTAAACCAGCTTTAGTGTTATGACTCTAAATATATTGAGAGAAGGTAACCCAGCCCACATAGATATATATGAGACCATAATGTCAAATATCTGCTGATTGATGTTCCTTTTACTTTTTGATTTTTTCTTTGTCTAAAAATGAATAACTTTTCATAGTTCACCATTTCTTGTGTGAGTTGGGTGGAGGAGCTCCCAGATCCATGAGAAATTGAGAATCATATGTTTCTGAGTTAAAAAAAAGTTTCATGCTGCTGAACTACCTGTATAGTTATTTATTTGTGTTATTCGGTGGTTTGAACCTGACGATGAGGATTGGCCAATTGAAAATGCACCAAGGCTATACCTGATTTAACGATCTAGGCATAAAATGGCTATATTATTTTGGTCCAATTTCTGAATATACCATTTCATTTTTGGTAAGAACTGAGAAAATAATAAAACAGTTGACAAAATATGAAAAAAATTGTTGTTCGGTTGACAAAAAACATTCTTAATTAGTGGATTTCATCCATAGTCGAAGTCACCATTCCGCTTGAAATTCGACCTTAGTTATTCGAACAGAAATGTTGCCTTTATGTATAAATAAACAGATTTGTCAGACCGCTGTTTGAGAAAATAGAATCGACATCCCACGTGCAATTAGCCTTTGATTAATTCAATAGGAAATTGTAAAATCCACCCCATAAACTTGAAGTTTGACATTCACCCTCATAACTTATTTGTTGCATATACCCATCCACCCACCCACCCACAAGATGTTATTGTAAAAACCACCCCGGTGCGTATATACTGAACTGATTTCGCTCGCTTTCATTGATGTACATGCACGAATGACCATACTAACTAATTTAACCTTGTTCAAGTGCTTGATAAGACTTGGTCCCCAAGTTTTAGTGAAAAATATTATGCAAAGAGCAAAACTATGTGCAACGACAACTCTAATTAGTCATTCTTTTGCCAAAAGTTTCTGAAAATGCGAATATTGTATTCTTAAAAGCTAGCAACTTCTGTAAAGACTCCATCGGCTACTTCAAGTTAATGAAAATGGATTGAATCTGTTAAGTATGTGTATATTGGAATTGTTTTTGTAACAATATCTAGTAGGTGGGTGGATATTTGCAACAAAAACAGCTTATGTGGGTGAATGTCAAGCTCCAAGTGACTTATGGGGTGTTTTTTACAATTTTTTTGGATCTTTGAGAAACAAATAAGAAACAACTGCACAAACAAAGAAACACAAGCAAATTCTCTGGACATAGGAATTGACTGCAATATCTATTATATATATAATTGATCAAGAAAAGGAGCCACCACGTTCGGTCTAAAATGCTAGAAATTCTCACGTTAATCGGAGAAAATAAGAAGAGAAAATTACCCACCATTGCCATTATGAAACAATTAGACAAAAATACCCCTATATACGTTTAAAAATTACCCACCACCAAATATAACAATTGACCTAATACTGTTTCGATCGTTAGTACTTAGTTTGGAAACTTCGTGGATTTTGATGCTGCGGCAGGAAAGGAAGATTATCATGGCGCAGGAGCACAACAAAGGGGTTGAATCCATGGACAAGGATTGTTCACATGGTGAATATGCTGCTGTTCGTGTTGTGCATCTGCTAATCCATGGACAAGGATTGTTGCATCAATTTTTTGTTCTGCCCGTGCATGTTCAGTACGATCCGAAGAACCTCCGTTTCATATTTTCACCATGCAGGACTATACCACGTAAAGGCATCAAACAAGGTGGGCCATGGAAGTTCAGAGATCCGTCATCCATAGCCGACACGCACCATAGGGAACTTATATGCAGGCTCTTGATTAAGATAAAAAAATTCAAACATTTGGCATGTGCGTTGTTTAATCGCGGATCGAACCATGCCTAATCCCTTGACCCAGCTAGGATACAACAGGGATACCCAAAACCTGCGTAAAGCTTTATGCCTCGCTGCCGCAATGAATCATGGAAGTCCACCCATGCATGTACACATGCGTGCGCATGTTTGCAGCTATTTGAGAGACGTAACAGACACAGTTGCAGCGGACATTTTTTGCATTGACCAGGGTGGCGTTTGACAGTAGCTGCGAACAAGCAGGTTTGAAGGCGGTGACGAAAAGGAGCACGTTGGACGTGCAGTGACGACGCCGACGCAATGGATGGGCGTACAGGGGGTGGAAGACACTACTGCCGTGTTTGGTAGGCAAAAAGAACACGCCGATACAATGGATAAGCGGACTAGCAGCGGCGGACGACAGTGTCCATGGAGGTGGATTGATGATCCATTCGACTCTCTGGACCAATCGAACTACCCCACGATGAGCGAGCTGAGCAAAGGACAAGCCTTGGCCAACACCAGCTTGGTTCTGTAACCGCAATGGAGTAGTGGGGCACTATGAATTGGATACATGGAAGAACGACGACGCGATTGCAAAATAAATGGATAAAATTGTTTTCACTTATATGTCTTAAGAGACTAGGTTATATATATTGGTTTGCAACATGCACGTCATTTTGGCAAGCACCCATATTTGCAAAAAAAAAAGAAAAAATGTACAAAATTGTGTGGATCTTTATTTGCATGCTCTAATTATTTGGACTTCATAAAATAGTCATAATCATTCAAGAGGCATGTACCATGTGTTTAAACATACATTTGAAATATTTTTTTAAAAAATATAATACCGTGAAAACAAATTCAAGATTGACTTATTATTAGTTCATACCATCTAATTTTGTATGCAAATCCACGTCTAGAGTGATTAATAGTTATATAAAACTAAAGTATTTAGGTTTTATGATTTTTTAAAGAAAATTATAATCAACCTAGAATGAAGGCCCACTTGCCAACTTTCACCTGAACTTATCAACGTCACTTTATGTAATAAGCAATGTATTTGGCATTCCAAATATCAATAACATATAAGAAAATGGTGAAATTATAGAAGTTGTCCCATTAATCGAGATTGAAAAATCACCATGGACTTCAAGGCATGCATAAGAAAGTAAAATAGAAATCTAAAAGCTCCTAAGTTTTTCATTAATCCAGATAGAAAAGGAACGAAATTGTGTCCCTTTTAACGGATCAGGTTAGCTTGATACAACTTTAAATTAGAGAACACATGGGCATCATCTTGGCCAAAACATTATTTTTGTTAAAAGAAAAACTAGCCGCGCAAATGCGCGGGTAGGTAGGCCTAGTTTATTTGAAATAATCAATTTCTTTGGGGGGTCTTCAGAGTCTACATCCAGAGTTCATTAGATTAACATCTTCCTGCAATTGGATATATTTAAGCTGACCGTGAGGTAGGCAGTTCCTATCATGATCTGCGATCATATCATGCGTTGTCTTCGGACTTTCTGAGATGGGGATGGGCTTAGCAGTAGAGCGTCCAGGTAATCATTGACGGTGGTGAACTTGACTCCGGGTACAGCTGTGTCGCCTCCACCCCGATGGACGGGTCGATGGTCCGTCTGCTCGAAATCGCCAGCTGCCACCGTGACATGCACCATCGCCAGCTGAAAGTTGAGCGGGAACGGAGGACTCTTGATTTTCTTGACAAGCTCCTCTTCGGGCATTTGTAGTACTGTCAAGGCTTTTGCCGGTTCTTCTCTTCCCAGAGGGAGACGAGATGGCTGCTGAATGACCAATGTTCGCCGGAGGCCGGATGTATAGGATCTTGTTCAGCGTTCGTGGATCCTCCACGGCTCTGATCACCAACATGCTCATATCCTTCTCATTCACGAAGATCACTACGGATAAAAACCAGTATTTGTTGATTAATTAGTACTGCAGCAGCAAGCTAGCTCGACCATAACATGAAAACGATGAGTATACCTGGTGTTTTCTCATCGCCGAAGATGGTTGCCATAGTGGCCGGAGGGCCGTCCAGTTGAGGGTCCCCGAGGCGTGGTAGCATGAACCCGTGACCCCAGTAGCTGCAGATGAAGGTGGGGGGATCCCAGCCGCTCTCACAGCTTCCCTGACTCGAAGCTTGGCCAGAATCATGCTTTTCGACGGCTCCACCACCGCCTCTTTGCCGGCTTGATCCAGGTCACACCGTACTCGGATGGCACAAACCGCTGCCGCATCAATGTTTTCTTAATTTAGCCCCAAATAATTCTTCAAATTTCATTTCACTACTAGTATATTTAATAAGAAATGTAAGAGGGAACCTTGACATTGCCAGCTTCCTTTATGGCTGCCACAATCTTGAGCTGCCCATCATCTAAGTCCT